>OY970781.1:14165626-14293002 GCA_963853795.1 Xestia rhomboidea | reverse complement strand
GGACTTCATCCCTTACCACACTTAGGAATTTTTCGATTTTTTCAAAGTAAATTCTCAAAATTTAGTGTTTTTTCCAAATTTTTTGCAAAAATAGTTTCAGTTTATAGTATAAATAGTACTCACCCTTCATCCCTGAATTCTGGCTCGCGATCCGTGTCCCGGTCTCCAGGCTGTGGGGTGAAAATCAAAATTTTTTGGTTCAAATACTGGTTTTTTGACCAAAACTCAAAATTTTTGTTCGGCACCTACCCGTTTTTATTCCACATATAGCTAGCCCGCGCGGAGACGCGTCTCTGGACACCTCGCCCGCGCCCCTAGCTCGAATAAAACATTCACATTTTAAAAAAAATAGTTTTTTCATACATCGCTGCTAGTACCCGAAATCCACCTTAGGGATCGAGTCAAAAACACAAACGTCGATATCTTCACTTCTAGACGTGCGATTTTGAAGCTGTTTTCAGCGGATTTAGACTAAACTAGGCCTCCGCCTACGTACTGACCATATCGCACGCACACACGCGCGTCAGGACTTCATCCCTTACCACACTTAGGAATTTTTCGATTTTTTCAAAGTAAATTCTCAAAATTTAGTGTTTTTTCCAAATTTTTTGCAAAAATAGTTTCAGTTTATAGTATAAATAGTACTCACCCTTCATCCCTGAATTCTGGCTCGCGATCCGTGTCCCGGTCTCCAGGCTGTGGGGTGAAAATCAAAATTTTTTGGTTCAAATACTGGTTTTTTGACCAAAACTCAAAATTTTTGTTCGGCACCTACCCGTTTTTATTCCACATATAGCTAGCCCGCGCGGAGACGCGTCTCTGGACACCTCGCCCGCGCCCCTAGCTCGAATAAAACATTCACATTTTAAAAAAAATAGTTTTTTCATACATCGCTGCTAGTACCCGAAATCCACCTTAGGGATCGAGTCAAAAACACAAACGTCGATATCTTCACTTCTAGACGTGCGATTTTGAAGCTGTTTTCAGCGGATTTAGACTAAACTAGGCCTCCGCCTACGTACTGACCATATCGCACGCACACACGCGCGTCAGGACTTCATCCCTTACCACACTTAGGAATTTTTCGATTTTTTCAAAGTAAATTCTCAAAATTTAGTGTTTTTTCCAAATTTTTTGCAAAAATAGTTTCAGTTTATAGTATAAATAGTACTCACCCTTCATCCCTGAATTCTGGCTCGCGATCCGTGTCCCGGTCTCCAGGCTGTGGGGTGAAAATCAAAATTTTTTGGTTCAAATACTGGTTTTTTGACCAAAACTCAAAATTTTTGTTCGGCACCTACCCGTTTTTATTCCACATATAGCTAGCCCGCGCGGAGACGCGTCTCTGGACACCTCGCCCGCGCCCCTAGCTCGAATAAAACATTCACATTTTAAAAAAAATAGTTTTTTCATACATCGCTGCTAGTACCCGAAATCCACCTTAGGGATCGAGTCAAAAACACAAACGTCGATATCTTCACTTCTAGACGTGCGATTTTGAAGCTGTTTTCAGCGGATTTAGACTAAACTAGGCCTCCGCCTACGTACTGACCATATCGCACGCACACACGCGCGTCAGGACTTCATCCCTTACCACACTTAGGAATTTTTCGATTTTTTCAAAGTAAATTCTCAAAATTTAGTGTTTTTTCCAAATTTTTTGCAAAAATAGTTTCAGTTTATAGTATAAATAGTACTCACCCTTCATCCCTGAATTCTGGCTCGCGATCCGTGTCCCGGTCTCCAGGCTGTGGGGTGAAAATCAAAATTTTTTGGTTCAAATACTGGTTTTTTGACCAAAACTCAAAATTTTTGTTCGGCACCTACCCGTTTTTATTCCACATATAGCTAGCCCGCGCGGAGACGCGTCTCTGGACACCTCGCCCGCGCCCCTAGCTCGAATAAAACATTCACATTTTAAAAAAAATAGTTTTTTCATACATCGCTGCTAGTACCCGAAATCCACCTTAGGGATCGAGTCAAAAACACAAACGTCGATATCTTCACTTCTAGACGTGCGATTTTGAAGCTGTTTTCAGCGGATTTAGACTAAACTAGGCCTCCGCCTACGTACTGACCATATCGCACGCACACACGCGCGTCAGGACTTCATCCCTTACCACACTTAGGAATTTTTCGATTTTTTCAAAGTAAATTCTCAAAATTTAGTGTTTTTTCCAAATTTTTTGCAAAAATAGTTTCAGTTTATAGTATAAATAGTACTCACCCTTCATCCCTGAATTCTGGCTCGCGATCCGTGTCCCGGTCTCCAGGCTGTGGGGTGAAAATCAAAATTTTTTGGTTCAAATACTGGTTTTTTGACCAAAACTCAAAATTTTTGTTCGGCACCTACCCGTTTTTATTCCACATATAGCTAGCCCGCGCGGAGACGCGTCTCTGGACACCTCGCCCGCGCCCCTAGCTCGAATAAAACATTCACATTTTAAAAAAAATAGTTTTTTCATACATCGCTGCTAGTACCCGAAATCCACCTTAGGGATCGAGTCAAAAACACAAACGTCGATATCTTCACTTCTAGACGTGCGATTTTGAAGCTGTTTTCAGCGGATTTAGACTAAACTAGGCCTCCGCCTACGTACTGACCATATCGCACGCACACACGCGCGTCAGGACTTCATCCCTTACCACACTTAGGAATTTTTCGATTTTTTCAAAGTAAATTCTCAAAATTTAGTGTTTTTTCCAAATTTTTTGCAAAAATAGTTTCAGTTTATAGTATAAATAGTACTCACCCTTCATCCCTGAATTCTGGCTCGCGATCCGTGTCCCGGTCTCCAGGCTGTGGGGTGAAAATCAAAATTTTTTGGTTCAAATACTGGTTTTTTGACCAAAACTCAAAATTTTTGTTCGGCACCTACCCGTTTTTATTCCACATATAGCTAGCCCGCGCGGAGACGCGTCTCTGGACACCTCGCCCGCGCCCCTAGCTCGAATAAAACATTCACATTTTAAAAAAAATAGTTTTTTCATACATCGCTGCTAGTACCCGAAATCCACCTTAGGGATCGAGTCAAAAACACAAACGTCGATATCTTCACTTCTAGACGTGCGATTTTGAAGCTGTTTTCAGCGGATTTAGACTAAACTAGGCCTCCGCCTACGTACTGACCATATCGCACGCACACACGCGCGTCAGGACTTCATCCCTTACCACACTTAGGAATTTTTCGATTTTTTCAAAGTAAATTCTCAAAATTTAGTGTTTTTTCCAAATTTTTTGCAAAAATAGTTTCAGTTTATAGTATAAATAGTACTCACCCTTCATCCCTGAATTCTGGCTCGCGATCCGTGTCCCGGTCTCCAGGCTGTGGGGTGAAAATCAAAATTTTTTGGTTCAAATACTGGTTTTTTGACCAAAACTCAAAATTTTTGTTCGGCACCTACCCGTTTTTATTCCACATATAGCTAGCCCGCGCGGAGACGCGTCTCTGGACACCTCGCCCGCGCCCCTAGCTCGAATAAAACATTCACATTTTAAAAAAAATAGTTTTTTCATACATCGCTGCTAGTACCCGAAATCCACCTTAGGGATCGAGTCAAAAACACAAACGTCGATATCTTCACTTCTAGACGTGCGATTTTGAAGCTGTTTTCAGCGGATTTAGACTAAACTAGGCCTCCGCCTACGTACTGACCATATCGCACGCACACACGCGCGTCAGGACTTCATCCCTTACCACACTTAGGAATTTTTCGATTTTTTCAAAGTAAATTCTCAAAATTTAGTGTTTTTTCCAAATTTTTTGCAAAAATAGTTTCAGTTTATAGTATAAATAGTACTCACCCTTCATCCCTGAATTCTGGCTCGCGATCCGTGTCCCGGTCTCCAGGCTGTGGGGTGAAAATCAAAATTTTTTGGTTCAAATACTGGTTTTTTGACCAAAACTCAAAATTTTTGTTCGGCACCTACCCGTTTTTATTCCACATATAGCTAGCCCGCGCGGAGACGCGTCTCTGGACACCTCGCCCGCGCCCCTAGCTCGAATAAAACATTCACATTTTAAAAAAAATAGTTTTTTCATACATCGCTGCTAGTACCCGAAATCCACCTTAGGGATCGAGTCAAAAACACAAACGTCGATATCTTCACTTCTAGACGTGCGATTTTGAAGCTGTTTTCAGCGGATTTAGACTAAACTAGGCCTCCGCCTACGTACTGACCATATCGCACGCACACACGCGCGTCAGGACTTCATCCCTTACCACACTTAGGAATTTTTCGATTTTTTCAAAGTAAATTCTCAAAATTTAGTGTTTTTTCCAAATTTTTTGCAAAAATAGTTTCAGTTTATAGTATAAATAGTACTCACCCTTCATCCCTGAATTCTGGCTCGCGATCCGTGTCCCGGTCTCCAGGCTGTGGGGTGAAAATCAAAATTTTTTGGTTCAAATACTGGTTTTTTGACCAAAACTCAAAATTTTTGTTCGGCACCTACCCGTTTTTATTCCACATATAGCTAGCCCGCGCGGAGACGCGTCTCTGGACACCTCGCCCGCGCCCCTAGCTCGAATAAAACATTCACATTTTAAAAAAAATAGTTTTTTCATACATCGCTGCTAGTACCCGAAATCCACCTTAGGGATCGAGTCAAAAACACAAACGTCGATATCTTCACTTCTAGACGTGCGATTTTGAAGCTGTTTTCAGCGGATTTAGACTAAACTAGGCCTCCGCCTACGTACTGACCATATCGCACGCACACACGCGCGTCAGGACTTCATCCCTTACCACACTTAGGAATTTTTCGATTTTTTCAAAGTAAATTCTCAAAATTTAGTGTTTTTTCCAAATTTTTTGCAAAAATAGTTTCAGTTTATAGTATAAATAGTACTCACCCTTCATCCCTGAATTCTGGCTCGCGATCCGTGTCCCGGTCTCCAGGCTGTGGGGTGAAAATCAAAATTTTTTGGTTCAAATACTGGTTTTTTGACCAAAACTCAAAATTTTTGTTCGGCACCTACCCGTTTTTATTCCACATATAGCTAGCCCGCGCGGAGACGCGTCTCTGGACACCTCGCCCGCGCCCCTAGCTCGAATAAAACATTCACATTTTAAAAAAAATAGTTTTTTCATACATCGCTGCTAGTACCCGAAATCCACCTTAGGGATCGAGTCAAAAACACAAACGTCGATATCTTCACTTCTAGACGTGCGATTTTGAAGCTGTTTTCAGCGGATTTAGACTAAACTAGGCCTCCGCCTACGTACTGACCATATCGCACGCACACACGCGCGTCAGGACTTCATCCCTTACCACACTTAGGAATTTTTCGATTTTTTCAAAGTAAATTCTCAAAATTTAGTGTTTTTTCCAAATTTTTTGCAAAAATAGTTTCAGTTTATAGTATAAATAGTACTCACCCTTCATCCCTGAATTCTGGCTCGCGATCCGTGTCCCGGTCTCCAGGCTGTGGGGTGAAAATCAAAATTTTTTGGTTCAAATACTGGTTTTTTGACCAAAACTCAAAATTTTTGTTCGGCACCTACCCGTTTTTATTCCACATATAGCTAGCCCGCGCGGAGACGCGTCTCTGGACACCTCGCCCGCGCCCCTAGCTCGAATAAATTTTGCCCACCCACCCGCCCTCTGGCTTATAGTAAGAAGGTAGACGTGGGATTTTGGCAAAAATTTAAGTCGTGATTTGGTTAGGGTTTACTTTTGTTAGGGTTTTCGGAGTGTGTTTAGGGGAATTTTAACATTTTAACATTATTTGACTGACGACATAATTA
Organism: Xestia rhomboidea; assembly: GCA_963853795.1. Lineage (NCBI taxonomy): Eukaryota > Metazoa > Arthropoda > Insecta > Lepidoptera > Noctuidae > Xestia > Xestia rhomboidea. The sequence goes on along the minus strand of OY970781.1, from coordinate 14,287,250 downwards.
TTTTCAATTATTAATATTTTAGTTATTTTAGCAGATTAGTTATTTTATTATTTTCCGTGTACCCCCCTTTACAGGGACACGGTAGATTCCAGTGTCCACCTTATTATTATTATAAGTCTCTCCTTTCTTGAGCGTATTTTATCGACCGGGCCTCCACTTTACAGGGGCTCGTTTTTATCTGTATATAAATATATCAGTGTCACTCGAGACCAATATGTTCCGCACCCCATCTGCTACCTTGAGAACGCTGGGCACCGGGGGCTCGACGCGATCGCCGGAGAAAGCGGGACCTTCCTCTGCTGACGCGAGGAGGAGAATCTCCTTCGGAGAGGACACTCCTTCCGCCACGCGGGGGGACCCTGTTACTCCGGGGACGCGCCGAGCTCCTGCGGACTTCTTGACACTGCTCAAGAAGCCTGAGGCGAGGCACCGCAGTCGCACTGAGGAGGCGAGAGCTTGCCTGAACAAGGCAAAACTTAATCTAGGCAATTCTCGCAACCTCAGGACCGACATCAAAGCTGCGGTGCTCGAGGCCATAAACAGGCTTTTTGAGCTTGTCAAGGAGTCGGAACGAGACAAGGCGCCTGCCGCACCCATCGCCGTACCGGAACCCGCGCCTACTGCTGACCAAAGTCCCCATCCTATCACCGTCGACGTTCTTGCTGGCCAGACTGAGCTCCTTAACAGTCTAAAGGAGCACATCTCGGAGTTGCGAGACAACTCCGAGAAGCTTGACAGACTCCGAGACAGTCTGGCCAGCAGGGAAGGGGTGGGGGAGACAACCTACGCGAGTGTGGCGGCCGTCTGTAAGAGCCACACCGGGGCTCAGGCCCTGGAGCGAACGACGCTGCACTCTGTGGTTGTCTCCTCAACTCAGGAGATGGATACGGGGGACGAAATCCTCGAAAGAGTGAGGAAGGCAGTAGATGCGAAGGAGGGCTGGGTACGCGTAGAGAGGGTCCGAAAAGCCAAGGACCAAAAGGTAGTGATGGGGTGCGCAACAACGGAGGAGAGGAGGAAATTAAAAGCACGATTAGAGAAGGCCGGAGAGAACCTCGTTGTCGAGGACGTGAAAAATCGGGACCCGCTTCTGATTCTTAGGGACGTATTACTCATGCACAGTGACGAAGAAGTGTTGAGAGCCCTTAAGAATCAGAACCGGGAGATATTTCACGGGCTCGACGACGAGGCGCAGAGGATGGTGGTAAAATACCGTAAGAAAACCCGGAATCCGCATGCGAATCACGTTGTGCTTGGTGTGTCCCCTATGGTCTGGAGGAGGGCGATTGAAGGAGGAAAACTCCGCATCGACCTCCAGCGAGTACGCGTCGAGGATCAGACGCCTCTGGTGCAGTGCACCCGCTGCTTGGCATACGGGCACGGGAAACGCCTGTGCACGGAGCCAGCCGATCTGTGTAGCCATTGCGGTGGAGCACACCTCAGGGCAGACTGCCCGGATAGACAGATCGGCAAAGCAGCGGCTTGCGTGAACTGCACCAGAGCAAAACAGGGGGCCACCGAGCACAACGCATTCAGCAACGAATGCCCCGTGCGAAGGAAGTGGGACGCATTCGCAAGAGCTTCAATAGCATATTGCTAAAGTTGGCGATGCGACCACTTCCAAGCACGGGAGTAAAACCAATTCGGCCCAGCCGATATACAGACGAGTTGAGACGGCCACCAGCGTTGGCAACAAGCAAAGATGTAAATTGAGGCTGTTTCTTGAGAAACGAGCTCAACTTATGCTGGAGCTGGTGCCGGCGCTGGTGGATACGTCAAGCTGGGTCGAACTTGGTGATACTGTAACAGACGTTAACCTTTCTTGCAAAGAAATTAGAAAATTTAGAAGAATAGTAATAATCATGAAAAACTTATAAAAATTAAAGATATTTAATTATATAGTAAATATATACCTTAGATATCATATAAATAAACGTTAAAAATAAGAAACAAAGCAAGAAATCTTAATAAGGGCATAAAATATAAGGGTTAATAATAGATATAAATATTAGAATAGTATAAATTAAAGAACATCAATAAAGTAAAATAGTATTTAGCAAATAGTTTTTTAAAGAAGTTAACAAATCATAAAGTTCAAGTTAAAGCACACAGCAAAATAAATTTAAAGTAAAATTTCGAGTATATTCAAAGTAGGTAATTTATCACGCATAACCAAAACGTGCATCATGTGGTCTCTCCGGCTACCAAGAAACGTTGACAAGCCAAACAAGAAAGATGTCAAGGGCTCTAATCATGTTAGAGGGACACTGGCTGGGGCAGAAAAAAAAAAAAAAAAAAAAAAAAAACCTAACCTGAGCGAACCTAACCAACCTCAAGGCCGAGATAAAGACTGCGGTGCTGGAAGCCATAAACAGGCTTTATGAGCTGGTCAAGGAGTCGGAGCAAGACCGGGCCCCTGCCGCACCCATCGCCGTACCGGAACCCGCGCCCACTGCTGACTTCGGTCCCCAACCCATCTTCCACGAGGTTCTTGCTGGCCAGACTGAGCTTCTCACCACCTTAAAGGAGCACATCTCGGAGTTAAAAGACAACTCCGAGAAACTCGTCGGACTCCGAGACAGTCTGGCCAGCAGAGAAAGTGCGGTGGAGACAACCTACGCGAGTGTAGCGGCCGTCAGAAAGTGCCACACCGGGGCGTCAGCCCTGGAGCGAAAGACGCTGCACTCGGTGGTTGTTTCCTCAACACAGGAAATGGATACGGGTGCCGAAGTCCTCGAAAGAGTGCGAAAAGCAGTGGACGCGAAGGAGGGCTGGGTGCGAGTAGAGAGGGTCCGAAAGGCCAAGGATCAGAAAGTGATCATGGGGTGCGAAACGAAGGAGGAGAGGCGCAAACTTAAGGCGCGATTGGAAGCGGCCGGAGACAACCTCGTCGTCGAGGAAGTCAAAAACAGAGACCCGCTTCTGATTCTTAGGGACGTGTTGCTGATTCACAGTGACGAGGACGTGTTGCGAGCCCTTAGGAATCAGAACCGGGAGTTATTTGACGGCCTCGGCGATGGGGAACAGAGAGTCTCTATCAAATTTAGGAAGAAATCACGTAACCCCCATGTGAACAGTATTGTGCTGAGTGTTTCCCCAGCTATCTGGAAGAGGGCACTCGAGGGAGGCAAGTTGCGCATTGACCTCCAACGAGTGCGCGTCGAAGACCAGACGCCTCTGGTGCAGTGCACCCGCTGCTTAGCATATGGTCACGGAAAGCGTCTCTGCACGGAACCGGTTGACCTGTGCAGCCACTGCGGCGGTCCACACCTTAGGGTGGACTGCCCAGTCAAAGATCTTGGCGAGGCAGCGGCTTGCGTGAACTGCACCAGAGCCAACCTGGGGGAGCACTCGCACAATGCGTTCAACAAAGAATGCCCGGTACGCAGGAAGTGGGACGCATTTGCGCGTGCAACCATAGCGTATTGCTAAAGTTGTTAATGCGCCCACTTCCACGTACAAAGAGATTACCAGTTTGACACAACCAGATTGCAGTCGCATTAAACGAACCACTAGGGCTGGCTTAATGGAGGGGGCTGATTGGAGTCACTTTCGTGAGAAAGTTGCTAGAATTATGCTGGACTGTGAGTCAGCTCTAGTGGAATCGTTAAGTTGTGTCAAATTGGTCGTAAATCTATCCCCATCATGTTTGTCGTCGAATTCGAACGTAAGTTTGGTTTTTAAAACTGATATACAAGCATATATTAAGTATATAGAGACTATATCAAGAAGTTTAAACCAAAAACAAAAATTCGAAACAAAACCAAATAAAATAAGATTATGTGGGCATAAATATCAGGGTTAGAAAGATTTAATTGGAAGTAAAATTGTCGAAAATTAAAATAATAAAATACATAAAACATATTCGTTGTTAATTAGGTACAAAGCATATTATTTAGTAATAAAACAGTAACAAAAATAAAGTAAATAAAGATAGTAATTCGTAAAAATCATATTCTCTCTAAACAGTATTAAAATAAATTTTTGTCAAAATTAATCGCATAGAGCGTGGTCTCTTCGGCCTCTCAAGAAACCAGCCGCCAAAGAAGTATAAAAATATTGTACACAAGGTCTCTGATCATGTCAGAGGGACACTGGTGGGGCAGGAGTGTGGTTTTAGCCGGTTCAGGTCCGGCACTACCTCGACTGTCTCACAAGAGAAATTCTTGTGGGATAGTCGAGGTGTCCGCGGGGATTTCCCACTCCTGCCAAAACAAAAAAAAAAAAAAAAAAAAAAAAAAACCTGAGCGAACCTAACCTGAGCGAACCTAACCTGAGCGAACCTAACCTGAGCGAACCGTTGATATCTTCACTTCCAGACGTGCGATTTTGAAGCTTTTTTAAGCGTTTTTAGACCAAACTAGGCCTCCGCCTACGTACTGACTATATCGCACGCACACACGCGCGTCAGGACTTCATCCCTTACCACACTTAGGAATTTTTCGACTTTTTCAAAGTAAATTCTCAAAATGTTGTTTTTTCCAAATTTTTTGCATAAATAGTTTCAGTTTATAGTATAAATAGTACTCACCCTTCATCCCTGAATTCTGGTTCGCGATCCGTGTCCCGGTCTCCAGGTTGTGGGGTGAAAATCAAAATTTTTTGGTTCAAAAACTGGTTTTTTGACCAAAACTCAATATTTTTGTTCAGCACCTACCCTGTTTTATTCCATATATAGCTAGCCCGCGCGGAGACGCGTCTCTGGACACCTCGCCCGCGCCCCTAGCTCGAATAAAACATTCACATTTTAAAAAAAATAGTTTTTTCATACATCGCTGCTAGTACCCGAAATCCACCTTAGGGATCGAGTCAAAAACACAAACGTCGATATCTTCACTTCTAGACGTGCGATTTTGAAGCTGTTTTCAGCGGATTTAGACTAAACTAGGCCTCCGCCTACGTACTGACCATATCGCACGCACACACGCGCGTCAGGACTTCATCCCTTACCACACTTAGGAATTTTTCGATTTTTTCAAAGTAAATTCTCAAAATTTAGTGTTTTTTCCAAATTTTTTGCAAAAATAGTTTCAGTTTATAGTATAAATAGTACTCACCCTTCATCCCTGAATTCTGGCTCGCGATCCGTGTCCCGGTCTCCAGGCTGTGGGGTGAAAATCAAAATTTTTTGGTTCAAATACTGGTTTTTTGACCAAAACTCAAAATTTTTGTTCGGCACCTACCCGTTTTTATTCCACATATAGCTAGCCCGCGCGGAGACGCGTCTCTGGACACCTCGCCCGCGCCCCTAGCTCGAATAAATTTTGCCCACCCACCCGCCCTCTGGCTTATAGTAAGAAGGTAGACGTGGGATTTTGGCAAAAATTTAAGTCGTGATTTGGTTAGGGTTTACTTTTGTTAGGGTTTTCGGAGTGTGTTTAGGGGAATTTTAACATTTTAACATTATTTGACTGACGACATAATTATTTTCAATTATTAATATTTTAGTTATTTTAGCAGATTAGTTATTTTATTATTTTCCGTGTACCCCCCTTTACAGGGACACGGTAGATTCCAGTGTCCACCTTATTATTATTATAAGTCTCTCCTTTCTTGAGCGTATTTTATCGACCGGGCCTCCACTTTACAGGGGCTCGTTTTTATCTGTATATAAATATATCAGTGTCACTCGAGACCAATATGTTCCGCACCCCATCTGCTACCTTGAGAACGCTGGGCACCGGGGGCTCGACGCGATCGCCGGAGAAAGCGGGACCTTCCTCTGCTGACGCGAGGAGGAGAATCTCCTTCGGAGAGGACACTCCTTCCGCCACGCGGGGGGACCCTGTTACTCCGGGGACGCGCCGAGCTCCTGCGGACTTCTTGACACTGCTCAAGAAGCCTGAGGCGAGGCACCGCAGTCGCACTGAGGAGGCGAGAGCTTGCCTGAACAAGGCAAAACTTAATCTAGGCAATTCTCGCAACCTCAGGACCGACATCAAAGCTGCGGTGCTCGAGGCCATAAACAGGCTTTTTGAGCTTGTCAAGGAGTCGGAACGAGACAAGGCGCCTGCCGCACCCATCGCCGTACCGGAACCCGCGCCTACTGCTGACCAAAGTCCCCATCCTATCACCGTCGACGTTCTTGCTGGCCAGACTGAGCTCCTTAACAGTCTAAAGGAGCACATCTCGGAGTTGCGAGACAACTCCGAGAAGCTTGACAGACTCCGAGACAGTCTGGCCAGCAGGGAAGGGGTGGGGGAGACAACCTACGCGAGTGTGGCGGCCGTCTGTAAGAGCCACACCGGGGCTCAGGCCCTGGAGCGAACGACGCTGCACTCTGTGGTTGTCTCCTCAACTCAGGAGATGGATACGGGGGACGAAATCCTCGAAAGAGTGAGGAAGGCAGTAGATGCGAAGGAGGGCTGGGTACGCGTAGAGAGGGTCCGAAAAGCCAAGGACCAAAAGGTAGTGATGGGGTGCGCAACAACGGAGGAGAGGAGGAAATTAAAAGCACGATTAGAGAAGGCCGGAGAGAACCTCGTTGTCGAGGACGTGAAAAATCGGGACCCGCTTCTGATTCTTAGGGACGTATTACTCATGCACAGTGACGAAGAAGTGTTGAGAGCCCTTAAGAATCAGAACCGGGAGATATTTCACGGGCTCGACGACGAGGCGCAGAGGATGGTGGTAAAATACCGTAAGAAAACCCGGAATCCGCATGCGAATCACGTTGTGCTTGGTGTGTCCCCTATGGTCTGGAGGAGGGCGATTGAAGGAGGAAAACTCCGCATCGACCTCCAGCGAGTACGCGTCGAGGATCAGACGCCTCTGGTGCAGTGCACCCGCTGCTTGGCATACGGGCACGGGAAACGCCTGTGCACGGAGCCAGCCGATCTGTGTAGCCATTGCGGTGGAGCACACCTCAGGGCAGACTGCCCGGATAGACAGATCGGCAAAGCAGCGGCTTGCGTGAACTGCACCAGAGCAAAACAGGGGGCCACCGAGCACAACGCATTCAGCAACGAATGCCCCGTGCGAAGGAAGTGGGACGCATTCGCAAGAGCTTCAATAGCATATTGCTAAAGTTGGCGATGCGACCACTTCCAAGCACGGGAGTAAAACCAATTCGGCCCAGCCGATATACAGACGAGTTGAGACGGCCACCAGCGTTGGCAACAAGCAAAGATGTAAATTGAGGCTGTTTCTTGAGAAACGAGCTCAACTTATGCTGGAGCTGGTGCCGGCGCTGGTGGATACGTCAAGCTGGGTCGAACTTGGTGATACTGTAACAGACGTTAACCTTTCTTGCAAAGAAATTAGAAAATTTAGAAGAATAGTAATAATCATGAAAAACTTATAAAAATTAAAGATATTTAATTATATAGTAAATATATACCTTAGATATCATATAAATAAACGTTAAAAATAAGAAACAAAGCAAGAAATCTTAATAAGGGCATAAAATATAAGGGTTAATAATAGATATAAATATTAGAATAGTATAAATTAAAGAACATCAATAAAGTAAAATAGTATTTAGCAAATAGTTTTTTAAAGAAGTTAACAAATCATAAAGTTCAAGTTAAAGCACACAGCAAAATAAATTTAAAGTAAAATTTCGAGTATATTCAAAGTAGGTAATTTATCACGCATAACCAAAACGTGCATCATGTGGTCTCTCCGGCTACCAAGAAACGTTGACAAGCCAAACAAGAAAGATGTCAAGGGCTCTAATCATGTTAGAGGGACACTGGCTGGGGCAGAAAAAAAAAAAAAAAAAAAAAAAAAACCTAACCTGAGCGAACCTAACCAACCTCAAGGCCGAGATAAAGACTGCGGTGCTGGAAGCCATAAACAGGCTTTATGAGCTGGTCAAGGAGTCGGAGCAAGACCGGGCCCCTGCCGCACCCATCGCCGTACCGGAACCCGCGCCCACTGCTGACTTCGGTCCCCAACCCATCTTCCACGAGGTTCTTGCTGGCCAGACTGAGCTTCTCACCACCTTAAAGGAGCACATCTCGGAGTTAAAAGACAACTCCGAGAAACTCGTCGGACTCCGAGACAGTCTGGCCAGCAGAGAAAGTGCGGTGGAGACAACCTACGCGAGTGTAGCGGCCGTCAGAAAGTGCCACACCGGGGCGTCAGCCCTGGAGCGAAAGACGCTGCACTCGGTGGTTGTTTCCTCAACACAGGAAATGGATACGGGTGCCGAAGTCCTCGAAAGAGTGCGAAAAGCAGTGGACGCGAAGGAGGGCTGGGTGCGAGTAGAGAGGGTCCGAAAGGCCAAGGATCAGAAAGTGATCATGGGGTGCGAAACGAAGGAGGAGAGGCGCAAACTTAAGGCGCGATTGGAAGCGGCCGGAGACAACCTCGTCGTCGAGGAAGTCAAAAACAGAGACCCGCTTCTGATTCTTAGGGACGTGTTGCTGATTCACAGTGACGAGGACGTGTTGCGAGCCCTTAGGAATCAGAACCGGGAGTTATTTGACGGCCTCGGCGATGGGGAACAGAGAGTCTCTATCAAATTTAGGAAGAAATCACGTAACCCCCATGTGAACAGTATTGTGCTGAGTGTTTCCCCAGCTATCTGGAAGAGGGCACTCGAGGGAGGCAAGTTGCGCATTGACCTCCAACGAGTGCGCGTCGAAGACCAGACGCCTCTGGTGCAGTGCACCCGCTGCTTAGCATATGGTCACGGAAAGCGTCTCTGCACGGAACCGGTTGACCTGTGCAGCCACTGCGGCGGTCCACACCTTAGGGTGGACTGCCCAGTCAAAGATCTTGGCGAGGCAGCGGCTTGCGTGAACTGCACCAGAGCCAACCTGGGGGAGCACTCGCACAATGCGTTCAACAAAGAATGCCCGGTACGCAGGAAGTGGGACGCATTTGCGCGTGCAACCATAGCGTATTGCTAAAGTTGTTAATGCGCCCACTTCCACGTACAAAGAGATTACCAGTTTGACACAACCAGATTGCAGTCGCATTAAACGAACCACTAGGGCTGGCTTAATGGAGGGGGCTGATTGGAGTCACTTTCGTGAGAAAGTTGCTAGAATTATGCTGGACTGTGAGTCAGCTCTAGTGGAATCGTTAAGTTGTGTCAAATTGGTCGTAAATCTATCCCCATCATGTTTGTCGTCGAATTCGAACGTAAGTTTGGTTTTTAAAACTGATATACAAGCATATATTAAGTATATAGAGACTATATCAAGAAGTTTAAACCAAAAACAAAAATTCGAAACAAAACCAAATAAAATAAGATTATGTGGGCATAAATATCAGGGTTAGAAAGATTTAATTGGAAGTAAAATTGTCGAAAATTAAAATAATAAAATACATAAAACATATTCGTTGTTAATTAGGTACAAAGCATATTATTTAGTAATAAAACAGTAACAAAAATAAAGTAAATAAAGATAGTAATTCGTAAAAATCATATTCTCTCTAAACAGTATTAAAATAAATTTTTGTCAAAATTAATCGCATAGAGCGTGGTCTCTTCGGCCTCTCAAGAAACCAGCCGCCAAAGAAGTATAAAAATATTGTACACAAGGTCTCTGATCATGTCAGAGGGACACTGGTGGGGCAGGAGTGTGGTTTTAGCCGGTTCAGGTCCGGCACTACCTCGACTGTCTCACAAGAGAAATTCTTGTGGGATAGTCGAGGTGTCCGCGGGGATTTCCCACTCCTGCCAAAACAAAAAAAAAAAAAAAAAAAAAAAAAAACCTGAGCGAACCTAACCTGAGCGAACCTAACCTGAGCGAACCTAACCTGAGCGAACCGTTGATATCTTCACTTCCAGACGTGCGATTTTGAAGCTTTTTTAAGCGTTTTTAGACCAAACTAGGCCTCCGCCTACGTACTGACTATATCGCACGCACACACGCGCGTCAGGACTTCATCCCTTACCACACTTAGGAATTTTTCGACTTTTTCAAAGTAAATTCTCAAAATGTTGTTTTTTCCAAATTTTTTGCATAAATAGTTTCAGTTTATAGTATAAATAGTACTCACCCTTCATCCCTGAATTCTGGTTCGCGATCCGTGTCCCGGTCTCCAGGTTGTGGGGTGAAAATCAAAATTTTTTGGTTCAAAAACTGGTTTTTTGACCAAAACTCAATATTTTTGTTCAGCACCTACCCTGTTTTATTCCATATATAGCTAGCCCGCGCGGAGACGCGTCTCTGGACACCTCGCCCGCGCCCCTAGCTCGAATAAAACATTCACATTTTAAAAAAAATAGTTTTTTCATACATCGCTGCTAGTACCCGAAATCCACCTTAGGGATCGAGTCAAAAACACAAACGTCGATATCTTCACTTCTAGACGTGCGATTTTGAAGCTGTTTTCAGCGGATTTAGACTAAACTAGGCCTCCGCCTACGTACTGACCATATCGCACGCACACACGCGCGTCAGGACTTCATCCCTTACCACACTTAGGAATTTTTCGATTTTTTCAAAGTAAATTCTCAAAATTTAGTGTTTTTTCCAAATTTTTTGCAAAAATAGTTTCAGTTTATAGTATAAATAGTACTCACCCTTCATCCCTGAATTCTGGCTCGCGATCCGTGTCCCGGTCTCCAGGCTGTGGGGTGAAAATCAAAATTTTTTGGTTCAAATACTGGTTTTTTGACCAAAACTCAAAATTTTTGTTCGGCACCTACCCGTTTTTATTCCACATATAGCTAGCCCGCGCGGAGACGCGTCTCTGGACACCTCGCCCGCGCCCCTAGCTCGAATAAATTTTGCCCACCCACCCGCCCTCTGGCTTATAGTAAGAAGGTAGACGTGGGATTTTGGCAAAAATTTAAGTCGTGATTTGGTTAGGGTTTACTTTTGTTAGGGTTTTCGGAGTGTGTTTAGGGGAATTTTAACATTTTAACATTATTTGACTGACGACATAATTATTTTCAATTATTAATATTTTAGTTATTTTAGCAGATTAGTTATTTTATTATTTTCCGTGTACCCCCCTTTACAGGGACACGGTAGATTCCAGTGTCCACCTTATTATTATTATAAGTCTCTCCTTTCTTGAGCGTATTTTATCGACCGGGCCTCCACTTTACAGGGGCTCGTTTTTATCTGTATATAAATATATCAGTGTCACTCGAGACCAATATGTTCCGCACCCCATCTGCTACCTTGAGAACGCTGGGCACCGGGGGCTCGACGCGATCGCCGGAGAAAGCGGGACCTTCCTCTGCTGACGCGAGGAGGAGAATCTCCTTCGGAGAGGACACTCCTTCCGCCACGCGGGGGGACCCTGTTACTCCGGGGACGCGCCGAGCTCCTGCGGACTTCTTGACACTGCTCAAGAAGCCTGAGGCGAGGCACCGCAGTCGCACTGAGGAGGCGAGAGCTTGCCTGAACAAGGCAAAACTTAATCTAGGCAATTCTCGCAACCTCAGGACCGACATCAAAGCTGCGGTGCTCGAGGCCATAAACAGGCTTTTTGAGCTTGTCAAGGAGTCGGAACGAGACAAGGCGCCTGCCGCACCCATCGCCGTACCGGAACCCGCGCCTACTGCTGACCAAAGTCCCCATCCTATCACCGTCGACGTTCTTGCTGGCCAGACTGAGCTCCTTAACAGTCTAAAGGAGCACATCTCGGAGTTGCGAGACAACTCCGAGAAGCTTGACAGACTCCGAGACAGTCTGGCCAGCAGGGAAGGGGTGGGGGAGACAACCTACGCGAGTGTGGCGGCCGTCTGTAAGAGCCACACCGGGGCTCAGGCCCTGGAGCGAACGACGCTGCACTCTGTGGTTGTCTCCTCAACTCAGGAGATGGATACGGGGGACGAAATCCTCGAAAGAGTGAGGAAGGCAGTAGATGCGAAGGAGGGCTGGGTACGCGTAGAGAGGGTCCGAAAAGCCAAGGACCAAAAGGTAGTGATGGGGTGCGCAACAACGGAGGAGAGGAGGAAATTAAAAGCACGATTAGAGAAGGCCGGAGAGAACCTCGTTGTCGAGGACGTGAAAAATCGGGACCCGCTTCTGATTCTTAGGGACGTATTACTCATGCACAGTGACGAAGAAGTGTTGAGAGCCCTTAAGAATCAGAACCGGGAGATATTTCACGGGCTCGACGACGAGGCGCAGAGGATGGTGGTAAAATACCGTAAGAAAACCCGGAATCCGCATGCGAATCACGTTGTGCTTGGTGTGTCCCCTATGGTCTGGAGGAGGGCGATTGAAGGAGGAAAACTCCGCATCGACCTCCAGCGAGTACGCGTCGAGGATCAGACGCCTCTGGTGCAGTGCACCCGCTGCTTGGCATACGGGCACGGGAAACGCCTGTGCACGGAGCCAGCCGATCTGTGTAGCCATTGCGGTGGAGCACACCTCAGGGCAGACTGCCCGGATAGACAGATCGGCAAAGCAGCGGCTTGCGTGAACTGCACCAGAGCAAAACAGGGGGCCACCGAGCACAACGCATTCAGCAACGAATGCCCCGTGCGAAGGAAGTGGGACGCATTCGCAAGAGCTTCAATAGCATATTGCTAAAGTTGGCGATGCGACCACTTCCAAGCACGGGAGTAAAACCAATTCGGCCCAGCCGATATACAGACGAGTTGAGACGGCCACCAGCGTTGGCAACAAGCAAAGATGTAAATTGAGGCTGTTTCTTGAGAAACGAGCTCAACTTATGCTGGAGCTGGTGCCGGCGCTGGTGGATACGTCAAGCTGGGTCGAACTTGGTGATACTGTAACAGACGTTAACCTTTCTTGCAAAGAAATTAGAAAATTTAGAAGAATAGTAATAATCATGAAAAACTTATAAAAATTAAAGATATTTAATTATATAGTAAATATATACCTTAGATATCATATAAATAAACGTTAAAAATAAGAAACAAAGCAAGAAATCTTAATAAGGGCATAAAATATAAGGGTTAATAATAGATATAAATATTAGAATAGTATAAATTAAAGAACATCAATAAAGTAAAATAGTATTTAGCAAATAGTTTTTTAAAGAAGTTAACAAATCATAAAGTTCAAGTTAAAGCACACAGCAAAATAAATTTAAAGTAAAATTTCGAGTATATTCAAAGTAGGTAATTTATCACGCATAACCAAAACGTGCATCATGTGGTCTCTCCGGCTACCAAGAAACGTTGACAAGCCAAACAAGAAAGATGTCAAGGGCTCTAATCATGTTAGAGGGACACTGGCTGGGGCAGAAAAAAAAAAAAAAAAAAAAAAAAAACCTAACCTGAGCGAACCTAACCAACCTCAAGGCCGAGATAAAGACTGCGGTGCTGGAAGCCATAAACAGGCTTTATGAGCTGGTCAAGGAGTCGGAGCAAGACCGGGCCCCTGCCGCACCCATCGCCGTACCGGAACCCGCGCCCACTGCTGACTTCGGTCCCCAACCCATCTTCCACGAGGTTCTTGCTGGCCAGACTGAGCTTCTCACCACCTTAAAGGAGCACATCTCGGAGTTAAAAGACAACTCCGAGAAACTCGTCGGACTCCGAGACAGTCTGGCCAGCAGAGAAAGTGCGGTGGAGACAACCTACGCGAGTGTAGCGGCCGTCAGAAAGTGCCACACCGGGGCGTCAGCCCTGGAGCGAAAGACGCTGCACTCGGTGGTTGTTTCCTCAACACAGGAAATGGATACGGGTGCCGAAGTCCTCGAAAGAGTGCGAAAAGCAGTGGACGCGAAGGAGGGCTGGGTGCGAGTAGAGAGGGTCCGAAAGGCCAAGGATCAGAAAGTGATCATGGGGTGCGAAACGAAGGAGGAGAGGCGCAAACTTAAGGCGCGATTGGAAGCGGCCGGAGACAACCTCGTCGTCGAGGAAGTCAAAAACAGAGACCCGCTTCTGATTCTTAGGGACGTGTTGCTGATTCACAGTGACGAGGACGTGTTGCGAGCCCTTAGGAATCAGAACCGGGAGTTATTTGACGGCCTCGGCGATGGGGAACAGAGAGTCTCTATCAAATTTAGGAAGAAATCACGTAACCCCCATGTGAACAGTATTGTGCTGAGTGTTTCCCCAGCTATCTGGAAGAGGGCACTCGAGGGAGGCAAGTTGCGCATTGACCTCCAACGAGTGCGCGTCGAAGACCAGACGCCTCTGGTGCAGTGCACCCGCTGCTTAGCATATGGTCACGGAAAGCGTCTCTGCACGGAACCGGTTGACCTGTGCAGCCACTGCGGCGGTCCACACCTTAGGGTGGACTGCCCAGTCAAAGATCTTGGCGAGGCAGCGGCTTGCGTGAACTGCACCAGAGCCAACCTGGGGGAGCACTCGCACAATGCGTTCAACAAAGAATGCCCGGTACGCAGGAAGTGGGACGCATTTGCGCGTGCAACCATAGCGTATTGCTAAAGTTGTTAATGCGCCCACTTCCACGTACAAAGAGATTACCAGTTTGACACAACCAGATTGCAGTCGCATTAAACGAACCACTAGGGCTGGCTTAATGGAGGGGGCTGATTGGAGTCACTTTCGTGAGAAAGTTGCTAGAATTATGCTGGACTGTGAGTCAGCTCTAGTGGAATCGTTAAGTTGTGTCAAATTGGTCGTAAATCTATCCCCATCATGTTTGTCGTCGAATTCGAACGTAAGTTTGGTTTTTAAAACTGATATACAAGCATATATTAAGTATATAGAGACTATATCAAGAAGTTTAAACCAAAAACAAAAATTCGAAACAAAACCAAATAAAATAAGATTATGTGGGCATAAATATCAGGGTTAGAAAGATTTAATTGGAAGTAAAATTGTCGAAAATTAAAATAATAAAATACATAAAACATATTCGTTGTTAATTAGGTACAAAGCATATTATTTAGTAATAAAACAGTAACAAAAATAAAGTAAATAAAGATAGTAATTCGTAAAAATCATATTCTCTCTAAACAGTATTAAAATAAATTTTTGTCAAAATTAATCGCATAGAGCGTGGTCTCTTCGGCCTCTCAAGAAACCAGCCGCCAAAGAAGTATAAAAATATTGTACACAAGGTCTCTGATCATGTCAGAGGGACACTGGTGGGGCAGGAGTGTGGTTTTAGCCGGTTCAGGTCCGGCACTACCTCGACTGTCTCACAAGAGAAATTCTTGTGGGATAGTCGAGGTGTCCGCGGGGATTTCCCACTCCTGCCAAAACAAAAAAAAAAAAAAAAAAAAAAAAAAACCTGAGCGAACCTAACCTGAGCGAACCTAACCTGAGCGAACCTAACCTGAGCGAACCGTTGATATCTTCACTTCCAGACGTGCGATTTTGAAGCTTTTTTAAGCGTTTTTAGACCAAACTAGGCCTCCGCCTACGTACTGACTATATCGCACGCACACACGCGCGTCAGGACTTCATCCCTTACCACACTTAGGAATTTTTCGACTTTTTCAAAGTAAATTCTCAAAATGTTGTTTTTTCCAAATTTTTTGCATAAATAGTTTCAGTTTATAGTATAAATAGTACTCACCCTTCATCCCTGAATTCTGGTTCGCGATCCGTGTCCCGGTCTCCAGGTTGTGGGGTGAAAATCAAAATTTTTTGGTTCAAAAACTGGTTTTTTGACCAAAACTCAATATTTTTGTTCAGCACCTACCCTGTTTTATTCCATATATAGCTAGCCCGCGCGGAGACGCGTCTCTGGACACCTCGCCCGCGCCCCTAGCTCGAATAAAACATTCACATTTTAAAAAAAATAGTTTTTTCATACATCGCTGCTAGTACCCGAAATCCACCTTAGGGATCGAGTCAAAAACACAAACGTCGATATCTTCACTTCTAGACGTGCGATTTTGAAGCTGTTTTCAGCGGATTTAGACTAAACTAGGCCTCCGCCTACGTACTGACCATATCGCACGCACACACGCGCGTCAGGACTTCATCCCTTACCACACTTAGGAATTTTTCGATTTTTTCAAAGTAAATTCTCAAAATTTAGTGTTTTTTCCAAATTTTTTGCAAAAATAGTTTCAGTTTATAGTATAAATAGTACTCACCCTTCATCCCTGAATTCTGGCTCGCGATCCGTGTCCCGGTCTCCAGGCTGTGGGGTGAAAATCAAAATTTTTTGGTTCAAATACTGGTTTTTTGACCAAAACTCAAAATTTTTGTTCGGCACCTACCCGTTTTTATTCCACATATAGCTAGCCCGCGCGGAGACGCGTCTCTGGACACCTCGCCCGCGCCCCTAGCTCGAATAAATTTTGCCCACCCACCCGCCCTCTGGCTTATAGTAAGAAGGTAGACGTGGGATTTTGGCAAAAATTTAAGTCGTGATTTGGTTAGGGTTTACTTTTGTTAGGGTTTTCGGAGTGTGTTTAGGGGAATTTTAACATTTTAACATTATTTGACTGACGACATAATTATTTTCAATTATTAATATTTTAGTTATTTTAGCAGATTAGTTATTTTATTATTTTCCGTGTACCCCCCTTTACAGGGACACGGTAGATTCCAGTGTCCACCTTATTATTATTATAAGTCTCTCCTTTCTTGAGCGTATTTTATCGACCGGGCCTCCACTTTACAGGGGCTCGTTTTTATCTGTATATAAATATATCAGTGTCACTCGAGACCAATATGTTCCGCACCCCATCTGCTACCTTGAGAACGCTGGGCACCGGGGGCTCGACGCGATCGCCGGAGAAAGCGGGACCTTCCTCTGCTGACGCGAGGAGGAGAATCTCCTTCGGAGAGGACACTCCTTCCGCCACGCGGGGGGACCCTGTTACTCCGGGGACGCGCCGAGCTCCTGCGGACTTCTTGACACTGCTCAAGAAGCCTGAGGCGAGGCACCGCAGTCGCACTGAGGAGGCGAGAGCTTGCCTGAACAAGGCAAAACTTAATCTAGGCAATTCTCGCAACCTCAGGACCGACATCAAAGCTGCGGTGCTCGAGGCCATAAACAGGCTTTTTGAGCTTGTCAAGGAGTCGGAACGAGACAAGGCGCCTGCCGCACCCATCGCCGTACCGGAACCCGCGCCTACTGCTGACCAAAGTCCCCATCCTATCACCGTCGACGTTCTTGCTGGCCAGACTGAGCTCCTTAACAGTCTAAAGGAGCACATCTCGGAGTTGCGAGACAACTCCGAGAAGCTTGACAGACTCCGAGACAGTCTGGCCAGCAGGGAAGGGGTGGGGGAGACAACCTACGCGAGTGTGGCGGCCGTCTGTAAGAGCCACACCGGGGCTCAGGCCCTGGAGCGAACGACGCTGCACTCTGTGGTTGTCTCCTCAACTCAGGAGATGGATACGGGGGACGAAATCCTCGAAAGAGTGAGGAAGGCAGTAGATGCGAAGGAGGGCTGGGTACGCGTAGAGAGGGTCCGAAAAGCCAAGGACCAAAAGGTAGTGATGGGGTGCGCAACAACGGAGGAGAGGAGGAAATTAAAAGCACGATTAGAGAAGGCCGGAGAGAACCTCGTTGTCGAGGACGTGAAAAATCGGGACCCGCTTCTGATTCTTAGGGACGTATTACTCATGCACAGTGACGAAGAAGTGTTGAGAGCCCTTAAGAATCAGAACCGGGAGATATTTCACGGGCTCGACGACGAGGCGCAGAGGATGGTGGTAAAATACCGTAAGAAAACCCGGAATCCGCATGCGAATCACGTTGTGCTTGGTGTGTCCCCTATGGTCTGGAGGAGGGCGATTGAAGGAGGAAAACTCCGCATCGACCTCCAGCGAGTACGCGTCGAGGATCAGACGCCTCTGGTGCAGTGCACCCGCTGCTTGGCATACGGGCACGGGAAACGCCTGTGCACGGAGCCAGCCGATCTGTGTAGCCATTGCGGTGGAGCACACCTCAGGGCAGACTGCCCGGATAGACAGATCGGCAAAGCAGCGGCTTGCG
This sequence comes from Xestia rhomboidea, assembly GCA_963853795.1. Classification (NCBI taxonomy): domain Eukaryota; kingdom Metazoa; phylum Arthropoda; class Insecta; order Lepidoptera; family Noctuidae; genus Xestia; species Xestia rhomboidea. The sequence continues at coordinate 14,269,485 of OY970781.1, read as the reverse complement.
TGAACTGCACCAGAGCAAAACAGGGGGCCACCGAGCACAACGCATTCAGCAACGAATGCCCCGTGCGAAGGAAGTGGGACGCATTCGCAAGAGCTTCAATAGCATATTGCTAAAGTTGGCGATGCGACCACTTCCAAGCACGGGAGTAAAACCAATTCGGCCCAGCCGATATACAGACGAGTTGAGACGGCCACCAGCGTTGGCAACAAGCAAAGATGTAAATTGAGGCTGTTTCTTGAGAAACGAGCTCAACTTATGCTGGAGCTGGTGCCGGCGCTGGTGGATACGTCAAGCTGGGTCGAACTTGGTGATACTGTAACAGACGTTAACCTTTCTTGCAAAGAAATTAGAAAATTTAGAAGAATAGTAATAATCATGAAAAACTTATAAAAATTAAAGATATTTAATTATATAGTAAATATATACCTTAGATATCATATAAATAAACGTTAAAAATAAGAAACAAAGCAAGAAATCTTAATAAGGGCATAAAATATAAGGGTTAATAATAGATATAAATATTAGAATAGTATAAATTAAAGAACATCAATAAAGTAAAATAGTATTTAGCAAATAGTTTTTTAAAGAAGTTAACAAATCATAAAGTTCAAGTTAAAGCACACAGCAAAATAAATTTAAAGTAAAATTTCGAGTATATTCAAAGTAGGTAATTTATCACGCATAACCAAAACGTGCATCATGTGGTCTCTCCGGCTACCAAGAAACGTTGACAAGCCAAACAAGAAAGATGTCAAGGGCTCTAATCATGTTAGAGGGACACTGGCTGGGGCAGAAAAAAAAAAAAAAAAAAAAAAAAAACCTAACCTGAGCGAACCTAACCAACCTCAAGGCCGAGATAAAGACTGCGGTGCTGGAAGCCATAAACAGGCTTTATGAGCTGGTCAAGGAGTCGGAGCAAGACCGGGCCCCTGCCGCACCCATCGCCGTACCGGAACCCGCGCCCACTGCTGACTTCGGTCCCCAACCCATCTTCCACGAGGTTCTTGCTGGCCAGACTGAGCTTCTCACCACCTTAAAGGAGCACATCTCGGAGTTAAAAGACAACTCCGAGAAACTCGTCGGACTCCGAGACAGTCTGGCCAGCAGAGAAAGTGCGGTGGAGACAACCTACGCGAGTGTAGCGGCCGTCAGAAAGTGCCACACCGGGGCGTCAGCCCTGGAGCGAAAGACGCTGCACTCGGTGGTTGTTTCCTCAACACAGGAAATGGATACGGGTGCCGAAGTCCTCGAAAGAGTGCGAAAAGCAGTGGACGCGAAGGAGGGCTGGGTGCGAGTAGAGAGGGTCCGAAAGGCCAAGGATCAGAAAGTGATCATGGGGTGCGAAACGAAGGAGGAGAGGCGCAAACTTAAGGCGCGATTGGAAGCGGCCGGAGACAACCTCGTCGTCGAGGAAGTCAAAAACAGAGACCCGCTTCTGATTCTTAGGGACGTGTTGCTGATTCACAGTGACGAGGACGTGTTGCGAGCCCTTAGGAATCAGAACCGGGAGTTATTTGACGGCCTCGGCGATGGGGAACAGAGAGTCTCTATCAAATTTAGGAAGAAATCACGTAACCCCCATGTGAACAGTATTGTGCTGAGTGTTTCCCCAGCTATCTGGAAGAGGGCACTCGAGGGAGGCAAGTTGCGCATTGACCTCCAACGAGTGCGCGTCGAAGACCAGACGCCTCTGGTGCAGTGCACCCGCTGCTTAGCATATGGTCACGGAAAGCGTCTCTGCACGGAACCGGTTGACCTGTGCAGCCACTGCGGCGGTCCACACCTTAGGGTGGACTGCCCAGTCAAAGATCTTGGCGAGGCAGCGGCTTGCGTGAACTGCACCAGAGCCAACCTGGGGGAGCACTCGCACAATGCGTTCAACAAAGAATGCCCGGTACGCAGGAAGTGGGACGCATTTGCGCGTGCAACCATAGCGTATTGCTAAAGTTGTTAATGCGCCCACTTCCACGTACAAAGAGATTACCAGTTTGACACAACCAGATTGCAGTCGCATTAAACGAACCACTAGGGCTGGCTTAATGGAGGGGGCTGATTGGAGTCACTTTCGTGAGAAAGTTGCTAGAATTATGCTGGACTGTGAGTCAGCTCTAGTGGAATCGTTAAGTTGTGTCAAATTGGTCGTAAATCTATCCCCATCATGTTTGTCGTCGAATTCGAACGTAAGTTTGGTTTTTAAAACTGATATACAAGCATATATTAAGTATATAGAGACTATATCAAGAAGTTTAAACCAAAAACAAAAATTCGAAACAAAACCAAATAAAATAAGATTATGTGGGCATAAATATCAGGGTTAGAAAGATTTAATTGGAAGTAAAATTGTCGAAAATTAAAATAATAAAATACATAAAACATATTCGTTGTTAATTAGGTACAAAGCATATTATTTAGTAATAAAACAGTAACAAAAATAAAGTAAATAAAGATAGTAATTCGTAAAAATCATATTCTCTCTAAACAGTATTAAAATAAATTTTTGTCAAAATTAATCGCATAGAGCGTGGTCTCTTCGGCCTCTCAAGAAACCAGCCGCCAAAGAAGTATAAAAATATTGTACACAAGGTCTCTGATCATGTCAGAGGGACACTGGTGGGGCAGGAGTGTGGTTTTAGCCGGTTCAGGTCCGGCACTACCTCGACTGTCTCACAAGAGAAATTCTTGTGGGATAGTCGAGGTGTCCGCGGGGATTTCCCACTCCTGCCAAAACAAAAAAAAAAAAAAAAAAAAAAAAAAACCTGAGCGAACCTAACCTGAGCGAACCTAACCTGAGCGAACCTAACCTGAGCGAACCGTTGATATCTTCACTTCCAGACGTGCGATTTTGAAGCTTTTTTAAGCGTTTTTAGACCAAACTAGGCCTCCGCCTACGTACTGACTATATCGCACGCACACACGCGCGTCAGGACTTCATCCCTTACCACACTTAGGAATTTTTCGACTTTTTCAAAGTAAATTCTCAAAATGTTGTTTTTTCCAAATTTTTTGCATAAATAGTTTCAGTTTATAGTATAAATAGTACTCACCCTTCATCCCTGAATTCTGGTTCGCGATCCGTGTCCCGGTCTCCAGGTTGTGGGGTGAAAATCAAAATTTTTTGGTTCAAAAACTGGTTTTTTGACCAAAACTCAATATTTTTGTTCAGCACCTACCCTGTTTTATTCCATATATAGCTAGCCCGCGCGGAGACGCGTCTCTGGACATCTCGCCCGTGATCCTAGCTCGAAAAAATTTTGCCCACCCACCCGCCCTCTGGTCTATAGGAAGGTTGACGTGGGAGTTTTGGCAAAATTTATTTTTTCATATATAGTTCCTTTAGGATATTTTAGGCCCATAACTAGGTGATTGGTAGGGAAAACTCGTTTTTAAAATTTTTTTGACCTGAATTTTAACGGAATTTTAATATTATTACTAAGACATCTTATTTAATTTAGTAATTTTATTGTTTTATTGTTGTTTTATATTTTAATTGATTATTTTTATATTACTTATTGTGTTCCCCCTTTACAGGGTCACTTAAGTACCAGTGTTCTTCTGAACATCTCCTCTCGAGCAGATATTGCGGTTCCGTCCCCCTCTTTACAGGGGCCTGTTCTGACAGTACCTGCTCCCAAATTTTTAATATGTATCGCACCCCATCCAGCACCGTGAGGGCCCAAGGCTCGAGTAGCTCGCCGCGATCGGTGGAGAGGGCGGGGCCTTCGCCTGACGCGAGGAGGAGAATCTCCTTCGGAGACGAGACTCCTTCGGCGTCACGAGGGGGCCCTGCCACTCCGGGGACGCGCCGAGCTCCTCCAAGCTCCGATTTCTTGGCACTGCTCGGGAAGCCTGAGGCGAGGCACCGCAGTCGCACTGAGGAGGCGAGAGCTTGCCTGAATAAGGCCAAGCTAAATTTGGGCAACTCTCGCAACCTCAAGGCCGAAATTAAGACTGCGGTGCTCGAAGCCATAAACAGGCTTTACGAGTTGGTCAAGGAGTCGGAGCGAGACAAGACCCCTGTCGCACCCATTGCCGTACCAGAACCCGCGCCCACTGCCGACCGTAGTCCCCATCCCATTTCCGTCGAGGTTCTTGCTGGCCAGACTGAGCTCCTACACACGTTGAAGGAGCACATCTCGGAGTTAAGAGAAAACTCCGAGAAACTCGACCGACTTCGAGACAGTCTGGCCAGCAAGGAAGGGGTGGAGGAGACAACCTACGCGAGTGTAGCGGCTGTCAGTAAGAGCCACACCGGGGCTCAGGCCCTGGAGCGAACGACGCTGCACTCTGTGGTTGTCTCCTCAACTCAGGAGATGGATACGGGGGACGAAATCCTCGAAAGAGTGAGGAAGGCAGTGGACGCGAAGGAGGGCTGGGTGCGCGTCGAGAGAGTCCGAAAGGCCAAGGACCAAAAGGTGATCATGGGGTGCGCGACGACGGAGGACAGGAGAAAATTAAAGGCGCGATTGGAGAAGGCCGGAGAGAACCTCGTTGTCGAGGACGTGAAAAATCGGGACCCGCTTCTGATTCTTAGGGACGTATTACTCATGCACAGTGACGAGGAGGTGCTGAGAGCCCTTAAGAATCTTAAGAATATTTCACGGACTCGACGATGAGGCGCAGAGGGTGGTGATAAAATACCGAAGAAAAACCCGGAACCCGCACGCAAATCACGTTGTGCTTGGTGTGTCCCCTATGGTCTGGAGGAGGGCGATCGAAGTGGGAAAACTCCGCATCGACCTCCAGCTAGTACGCGTCGAGGATCAGACGCCTCTGGTGCAGTGCACCCGCTGCTTGGCATACGGGCACGGGAAACGCCTGTGCACGGAGCCAGCCGATCTGTGTAGCCACTGCGGTGGAGTACACCTCAGGGCAGATTGCCCGGATAGACAGATCGGCAAAGCAGCGGCTTGCGTGAACTGCACCAGAATAAAACAAGGGGCCACCGAGCACAACGCATTCAGCAACGAATGCCCCGTGCGAAGGAAGTGGGACGCATTCGCAAGAGCTTCGATAGCATATTGTTAAAGTTGGCGATGCGACCACTTCCAAGCACAAGAGTAAAACCAATTCGGCCCAACCGATAAACAGACGAGTAGAGACGGTCACTAGCGTCGGCATTAAGCAAAAATGTAAATTGAGGCCGCTTCATGAGAAACTGACTCAAATTATGCTGGAGCACGTACCGGCGCTGGTGGATATGTCAAGCTGGGTCGAATTTGGTGATACTTATACAGACGTAAACCAATTCTGTAAAAAACGCAGAAGAAGAATAGCTAAGAATAATATGAAAACTTACAAAATTAAAGATATTTAAATATATAGTGAGTATATGCCTTAGATATCAAATAAATAAATATTAAAATAGGAAATAAAATTGAACAAAGCAAGAAATCTTAAAAAGGGCATAAATATAAGGGTTTATAATAGATATAAATATAAGTAAAGAAATAAGCGAACATCAGTAAAGTAAAAAAGAAGTAAATAGTTATATTTTTTTTTAACAAGTAACAAAACTTAAAGTCAATACAGCACACAGTAAAATAAATGTAAAAATTTAGAGTATGTTAAAAATAGGTAAATTATCACGTAAAACCAAAACGCGCATCATGTGGTCTCTCCGGCCACCAGGAAACGTTGATAAGCCAAACAAGACAGATGTCAAGGGCTCTAATCATGTTAGAGGGACACTGGCTGGGGCAGGAGTGGTTTTTAGCCGGTTCGAGTCCAGCACTACCTCGACTGTCTCACAAAGAGAAAGTCCTGTGAGATAGTCGAGGTTTCCGCGGGGATTTCCCACTCCTACCAAAACAAAAAAAAAAAAAAAAAAACCTGAGCGAACCTAGCGTGAGCGGTCGATATCTTCTCTTCCAGACGTGCGATTTTGAAGGTGTTTTCAGCGTATTTAGACTAAACTATGCCTCCGCCTACGTTCTGACACTTTTGCACGAGCGTCTGGACTTTATCCCTACTAACACTCAGGAATTTTTCGATTTTTCACAGTAAATCCTCAAAATTAATTGTTTTTTTTTTTTTTTTTTTCCAAATTTAACGTTAGCTTATAGTTACAATAGTTGTCACCCTTCATCCCTGAATTCTGGTTCGCGATCCGTGTCCCGGTCTCCAGGTTGTGGGGTGAAATTCAAAATTTTTTGGTTCAAAAACTGGTTTTTTGACCAAAACCCGGTTCGGCACCAACCCTGTTTTATTCCATATATAGCTAGCCCGCGCGGAGACGCGTCTCTGGACACCTAGACCGCGCCCCTAGCTCGAAAAAATTTTGCCCGTCCGCCCTCTGGCCTATAGGAAGAAGGAAGACGTGGGATTTTGGCAAAAAATACTTTTGCTGTTTAGTTATTTTATCATATTTTAGGCTTGTATATAGAGGTTTTGTAGGGAAATCTCGATTTTTAATAATTTTGACCTGAATTTTATCGAATTTTAATATTTAATTTAATAATTTTATTGTATTTTATTTTATTTTGTTTTTTATATTTTATTTGTTCACGTTCTGCTCATGATCCTCTCGCCGCGCCGCTCCGCCTCCTCCTTCTGCGAGAACCTCGCAAAAGGAGGCTACCGCTGACCAGGCCTCCTCGCTCCCCGGCATGGCGTCCGCACGCACGCCGGGAAGCGGGAGGCCCAGTCGCCCGCGAGGTGACGGGTGCAATGCGGGCGGAGGAACCTCAGCGCCTGTCGCCCGCCCGTCACCGTGAGAAGGGAGGGCAAACGCCCCTTCCCCCCCTCTCCACTCGCGGAGCGGCGCGGCGAGAGGATCACGTCCTCACAACATGATCCCGCTCCCCTGCCATGCCCTCTGCTACGCCCGCTGCTCAGAGGGTCACGCAGGGGAACGCACACCGCACCTCGCATGACGGGAGTTGATCATACGAAGTGCGATGCGCCCCCCCCCCCAGAAAGCGCCTGGTGGTTTTTGTTGCGTCTATTTCCTATGGAATTAGACCAAGAACAGGGTGGCAACCACGTGAAGGTGAACACACCAGACTTGCCTTGAGGATCTACACGACCGTAGCGCTCCCCCTCAAGACCCCGCCACCCTACCGCCTCTGAGGGAGGCAGTAAGGTAGACCTGCATCTATGCTACCAAGCAAAGCATGAGCAAAGCATGTCGTTGTGCAACCGCGAAAGCATAAATACAGATCCGCCCCGAGCGAACCTAACCTAAGCGAACCCTTTTATTTTTTATTTTTTTTCAATGTGGAAATCCTCAATGGATGTCCTCCGCCCTGGGGAGAGCGGAGGGGTCTGTCAGACTCGTACTGACTAAAACCACACCGGTGTTCCATCGCACACTTGCGTCGGGGGGCAGCGGGATCTGATGCGACTTCCGCTGCCCCGGACTAGTGCCGGCCCGCTTGACCTGCGGGCCTCGTCCCGGGGGGAGTGAGGTGTAAAACTCCCCCCACTACGTCTCGTAGAGGCGCGCGTGGAACACGACGCGCCGCCGTCTAGGGTCCAGTGTCATGGGGGGCGACGGATGTCCCCGAATCCGTCGCCCCTGGACCTTTTAGGGGGGCCGGAAGAGGGCGTTGTCCGCCCTCTGCCGACGCCCGGTGCGTCTGCTGCGGGTCGGGAGAGCGGTCTCGACCTCCCTCAACCTCTCCGCAGCCTCCTTCTGCGACATGACGGTTTCGCAGAAGGACACCACTGCGTCCCAGTACTCTGCACTGCCAACCATCGCGCGAGCGACGGCCGGCAGCGACAGGTCTTCTCCAACCTCTGCTACGAGGGCACGGCGCGGCTCGTCCCACAACCTAAGCGAACCTAACCTGAGTTTGATTTGTAGAAATAAATAATAATATTTGAATATATAATGGGTATATAGTTTGAGTATTAGTTTGTCGAGTTTAATGTTTTGAAAAAAAGGGGGGGGATTTTGGTAGTTAAAAATAGGTAAAAATAATCGTCAGTATACTTTACGTAATAGAGGTATAGTTTCAAATTGTTAATTATGAAAGTTGTAGTTTTTCATACTGAGAGTGCGTCTCTCCGGATTCTTCTATGAAGAAATCAATTAAGAAAGCAACAGTAGCCAACAAAACAAAAAGACACAAAACGGCTCTGATAATGTCAGAGGGCACTGGAAAGGCAGGAGTGTGGTTTTAGCCGGTTCGAGTCCGGCACTACCTCGACTGTCTCACAAGAGAAATTCCTGTGGGATAGTCGAGGTGTCCGCGGGGATTTCCCACACCCGCCAAAACAAAAAAAAAAAAAAAAAACCCTAACCTGAGCGATCCCAACCTAAGCGTTGATATCTTCACTTCCAGACGTGCGATTTTGAAGCTTTTCAACGTTTTTAGCTTCTCAGCGTTTTTAGACCAAACTAGGCCTCCACCTACGTTCTGACCATATCGCATGCACTTACACGCGCGTCAGGACTTCATCCCTTACCACACTTAGGAATTTTTCGATTTTTCAAAGTAAATCCTCAAAAATTAATTGTTTTCCAAATAGTCTTGCAAAAATAACGTTAGCTTATAGTTAAAATAGTGGTCGCCCTTAATCCCTGAATTCTGGTTCGCGATCCGTGTCCCGGTCTCCAGGTTGTGGGGTGAAATTCAAAGTTTTTTGGTTCAAAAACTGGTTTTTTGACCAAAACTCAAAATTTTTGTTCGTCACCTACCCTGTTTTATTCCATACACAGCTAGCCCGCGTGGAGACGTGTCTCTGGACACCTTGCCTTTGCCCCTAGCTCGAATAAAACATACATATTTTTTAAAAATTGTGATTTTTCATACATCGCTGCTGGTACCAAAATCTACGGGCGGGACTGTTCGCAAGAGATACCGTGCCCCCGGAACACAAAGAGCGATGAAGGAACACGGATGGGTTTTAGTCAGTAAAAGTCTGACACTCCCTCCTGCTCCGCCCAGAACGGGAGGAGTGATTTGATGATTTCTCATCCGAAAAAAAAAGGGATCGAGTAAAAAACAAAAACGTTGATATCTTTACATCCAGACATGCGATTTTGAAGCTTTTTTCAGCGTTTTTAGACCAAACTAGGCCTCTGCCTATGTTCTGACCATATCGCACGCACACACGCGCGTCAGGACTTCATTCCTTCCAAATTAGATTGCTTGTGTAAGTTTTTTTTAGAATTTAGAGAAATTTGACGGAGTGAGTCTTGATTTTACGTTCGGGCGCCAAACTGTCGTGTTACTTATTCCTATCCAGTAAAAAAGGAGTAAAAACCTATCTATCACACGCTCTACAGAGGAAGTTTAGGTTTACAGTACTTGGAGACTTCCAGAGTCAGGCTCCAATGAAGATTCAGCTCTTGAAGTTGCAGCTGCGTTGTTGAAGTTGCAGGTTGCGGCGCCCTCTGGAAGTATGGCGAGAAAATCAAACAAAAATCAAAATAGTTTATTTCTTCAACAACATTATAACAAATAGTTTGTGATTGGAGCCTTCTTTTAAGCAAACAATGCCTGTAGTAGAAGACTCCGCTCTTCCATAACAAAAGAAATAAATTTTTAATAACATATTTATCATAGATAAGTAGACAAGATTGGCATAAGTATAGTTTGTGTGTGTAAGAGAGTATGTGTGTGTATGTGTGTGTGTATTTGTGTGTTATGTATGCCTGTATGAGAGTTTAGTTTATGTCGTGGGTTTCAAAAGCTCTTCCGTTTCCTTATAAGTAAGTGGTTTGATCCATTTCAGTATATTTTTTTTGCATTCATAATATCGGTTTTTATATATACATATTTCTGTATTTATTCTATTATATAATCGAGCAGAGCGAGTATTAAATTGCATGGAGGCAACCAAAGTTTTTGTTTGGGGAACTTATGCAACCGCATGCTTTCTTCGTTTAGCTAGTTTAGATGAATCGTAAGGTAGGGTTTTGTGTTTCTTTAGTATAGTTTGAACTATGTATAGTTTCCTTACTGAGAGTAATTCGCTTATGTTATAAAGACTATCTGTGGAATATCTAGTTTTCTTAAAGTACATGATTTTTATCAGGGCACGCTGTGCACGCTCTACTTCTATGAATTTAGTTTTTGCTGACCCTCCCCAGTTAGGAATGCAGTACACTAACACAGACTGAGCCAAAGCGACGTATATCTCATTAAGGAGATTTCTAGAACACACACAATGGCACAATATGTCTCAGTGTACTAAATAACCAACACAGTTTTCTAACCCTGTTAGCAACTTGTTCGATATGGGGATACCATGATAATCTCTGGTCTACTATTACCCCTAGATATTGATATTTAGTTTGTTTTAATTTATTAATTTTTGGGCAATTACAATTTTTATTCTTAAAGTCCTCACAATCGTGAATTTTAATTTTAAAATCATCCGTCGGTTCAGTTCGTGCGCTAATACTGAAGCACACGAAATTAGTTTTACCTGTATTTAGGGTAAGTAATTTTTTTTTTAACCACTTGGCTATCCTAGCCATGCCTATTTCAGCTGTGTACTCAACATCTTCCCAAGAGACCCCTAGAGAAGACAATAGCCGTATCATCAGCATAAGAGAAAATTTTGGCGTTTTTGATATTTAAATTGCAGAGATCGTTGATTTAAATCAAAAATAATGTTGGACCCAATACGCTTCCTTGCGGTACGCCGTAAGTTACATCCGCGTAGTCACTGGTATACTTTCCAATCCTAACACTCTGCCTCCTATTACATAGATAGTCCTTAATAAGAGAAAGCGGAGTTCCTCGTATTCCGTATTTTTCTAATTTACTCACCAGGGTTGGAACAGAGACGGTGTCAAACGCTTTTTTTAGGTCTAAGAAGACAGTAACACATTTCTTGCCACTATCCATAGTATCAGCTACCAGCGATGTTAGGGCGGTTACTGCATCCTCGGTTGATACACCTTGTCTGAACCCAAATTGTGTAGGTGACAGTAAGTCGTATTTACTAAGATAGTTAATGAGTCTATTATTTACTAGTTTTTCCACAATTTTGGACATTGCTGGCAGGACTGATATTGGTCTATAGATGTTAACATCGTCTCTGTTCCCTCCCTTGTGTACGGGTGTAATAATAGATCTTTTTAGTTCTTCCGGAAAGACGCCTTTATTAAAGCACAGGTTAGTCAGATGAGTTAAGATTGGAACAGCTACCATTTTTATATATTTGAGAAATTTTGTAGTTACCTTATCCCAACCGGGGGCACTATCAGTTTTTAGGCTCATTAGAATTCTAACTACTTCATCACAGTCAGTATCGTAGAGTACAAAAGAATGGGATACGGGAGATTGATCTCTAATTAGGTATTGGGGGTCAGAGTTTAGGTGTTGGGGGTCCGAGTGTAAGTCGGGCTGAATTTGCTGGGCCAGTCGCTTACCTATGTTAACAAAAAAATTGTTGACATGATTAACTGAGTCGGTAGTGGATGACATTAAGTTTAATAATTCCGTATTTTCGGTCTTAGTTTTATAAGAATAGGTAACATCTTTTATATTTTTCCAGAGTTTTTTATTGTTTTTTACAGAGTTGGCTAATAATTTCTTTTGATATTTCCTTTTCAGTTTTTTTATGAGGTTATTGCAATAATTTCTATACCTAGTAAATGTAATTTTTAAAATTTCATTGCTAGGATCCCTTTTAACCCTTTTTTGCATTTTATTACGATTTTTTATACAATTTAATATACCTTGAGTTATCCATGGCTTAATTATTCGTTTTATGTTAGGAATTGTTACAGTGGTAGTATTATTATTTATAGAATTAGTTAGTTTCTGTATGAAAATATTAATAAGTTCAATCGGATCATTGCAAAAGAGTAGTTCCGCTAATTTATTTTCCTGTAAATGTTTCAGCGCACCTTCATAATTCAGACTAGTTTTAGTTTTTGGGGCAACTTGTTTAATTTTTATTTTAGATAGAGATAAGAATGTTGTGTAGTGGTCAGTAATTGTAGTGTGTAGTACACCAACAAAAGCTGATTTCTTGTTGTTATTAATCTTGAGCATAAAATGATCCAAACAGTTTATTCCTCGCGTGGGAAGTATATGGCCAGGTAGTATGCCATACGTTGATAACATTGTAAGATAATTAACTCTATTTTTACGCTCATAGGATTGTTCTGTATCTTTGGGTTTAATATTAATATTTATATCACCCGCTATAATAATACTCTTCTGCGTACTTAGAGCATTGAGTTCTGTACTAAGTGATTCTATAAAACTGTCACTATTTGTTTGCGATGGGGATCGGTAAATACACAGAATAATATTATTAAGTATGTCCAATTGTAGGCAAGATGCCTGGACTAAATTTATTTCCTTAACTTTGGGCATAAGAGAGTTTTTTATGTATACAACTACCCCGTCATTTTGATTTAAATGCCGTGTTGTAATATGGGAAGTGTAGTTTATGAGTTGCGGGATAGATTTTTCATCACTTAATCTACACTCAGTGAATATTATGATGTCGGTTTCAAATGAAAAAGTGGAAATAGTTGCTATGAAATTGTCAAAATTACAATAAATGCTTCTTATATTTTGGGAAAATATTGTCAAATCGTTAGTATTTATCTCTATGTGTTTGGTAAGGTCAGACGGGTCACAACTCACTCATCGTAATGTATTATTATGTTGAATTAATGTCATTTCTAGGTAAGGGTAAAAATAATTTAGTATTAAATTGAGATAAGTCTTAGTAATAGTAGCATAAAGAAATATGTAGCTTGTAGAATAATAAAGTCTAACAAATAAGCCCCTTACGGCGCTGGTGCTAGTACTTGATATATATTTTTGGTTAGTTATATTGTATGTTATGTATATTTTATGATTGGAGATTGTGTGGAAGGGATTTGGAGTATGAATGTGTATATATGTTTGTGTATGTAATTGTGTGAAAAGGTTTACAAAAAAGTAGCATGCAAAAAAACTTAAAGGTGTAGGACAATTATGAAATAAGTTAAATGTTCTAAAATAATCCGTAAATAAAAATACCAAATAACAGGTTCGCGGTTGACAGTTCACTTTGTGACGTGAGAGACGTAAGACTAGTCATTTTCCTTGCATAAGTTGATGTACCTGGGCCTCAGATTTAATCATTATAGTCGGTGATTGTTCATCTTTTATAAGATAAACTTTGCCATATGCAGTCCAGCAGAACTTGTATGCACCAGATTTGGATAGATCACGAGCAAGAAAATGAAGACGGGACGCTTTTGGGGTCAAATGCTCAGCTATAAAGATGGGAGTATCCTCTTGAACTTTAAAGCCTAGGTGCTTAGCGCATAGCTTCGTTTTATGCTTTATATTGAAAGCCTTCCCCATTTTAAGTATTTGCAATTCGGGTTTGACGACCCGAATGGCGCAGCGGTAGTGAAGCTGCCTTACGTTCTTCGGGTCCCGGGTTCGAATCCCGGTTGGAGCAAATGTTTGTGTGATGAGCATGGACATTTGTTTCCGAGTCATGGATGTTTATATGTATAATAAGTATGTATTTACAAACAAAAAGTATCTATGTAGTATATCAACTATCTGGTGACCACGACACAAGCCTCGTTGCTTAGTGTGGCACTAGATGGCGCTGTGTGTTAATGTCCAGCGATATTTATTATTATTATTTGTTCTTACGGTCTGCTGGGCGAGTCCTGCGTAGTCAGCGGTCAGGTACCAGGCGCGCACGAACGAGTTACTAACGACGCCGTGACTCGGAATGGGGTTTTTCAATCTCCTCGGTAGTTATGCACTCCTATTTTTGTTGATGAATTAAATTATTTAAAAATTGATTTAATATTTTTTTAACACAGTTATAGCAGTTCTGATACGTCTGCACCTTTCGGCGGTCCGGGGGGAAAAGGAAGAACACGAGCGAGTCCTTTGGGGAGGCCCGGAGTACCAAGTATGATTTAGACGTGTCTTCAGGGCTTGTAGAGCTCCTGGAGAGTGTAGGGTCACGTTGATCACGGGCGAGTCCTTTGGCGAGTTTTTGAAATCAAAAACTGTGACTGGCCTGTATTTAAAACGGCCTGTATTATTTAGTTAAAAACTTCCTAGAAGAATTCTGTGAGTGTGTTAATTATTTATATAAACTTAAGATAAGATACTGTTATCTAGTAAACAATAGTAATTAACAATAGATTACATTATTTGAGCTAACATATTATTAATAAAAATAAAAATAAATTACAGAAATCAAAAGTGACCTTCTTAGTCCTAACCACTAAGAAAAACAATGACACAAAATTCGAGAAAAAGTAATTGACACCTTGACAACTGACGTAATGTCAAAAGAAAAGTAAACATTGAAAAATTATTAGATTTTATATTTAATTTCAGCTAAATCAAAGATAATCGAATAAGATCGATTGTAAGACTGCCAACAAAAATATATTGCCGCCAAGGCGCGACATAAGATGTAAAAGGACATCTTATAAACATTGAGTATGATTGATAGTAAAAGTGTAAGTACCTATAGCATTTAAATACTATATTTCCTCATAATTAAAGAGTGTCTGAAACATGAAGATACTATAACATACAGTCAGTTGCGTCTGTTACACCGACGACGCCGATGACGCCACTGGCCACTTTGCAAAGAGAGCGATGGATACTAAACCGGTCGTCGAGTACAACTTGAAGACGGCTATGCAGCATCGAGACGCAGTCGTTGTGGAAGCTTTGCTCAGGCTAGCGAAGTCCCTGGTCAGACGACGGAACTAAAAAAAAAAAAAAAAACCCATCCTAACCCCAAAACCCAACACCAGAACAATCCCGAACAACTCTCTGCTAACAAAAATAGATAATGTAAAACTGCATGGCAGAGTGAGTCTGTCATGCTTACGTAAAAGCAGTGCCAATAGTGGCGCTGCACATCCGGTCGTTAAGTTCCCTACAAAATGGTTGAGCTAAGCAGCGTGGATGTGCAGGTCATGTCCGTGAACGGATGCCGTTGGTGGCTGGGTCGAGTCACATTGCCATGCAGTTATCAGTCGTGTAAAAGAAAAAAAAAAAGAAAAACCTTAGTATAAGATTAAATTTTAACTCGTGGTAAAGTAAATAAGTATTGTAAAGCCTGAAAAAAAAAAATTATTGTGCATGAACATGATTGTGTAATAATAAACATAATTATTACTAATAATAAAAAATAAAAAAAATATGGACTCACGTAGATTTTAAGTTACTGTTATAAGTTAAGTATTATGTAACGTGTCCAATGTTAGAGCACGATCATAGTTTTTAAGAAACAAAACACAGCAAACAACTATATAAATTTAAATAAGAGCGCGGACCACCACGTCCGCGGTAGAAAACTCATTTAAAAAAAAAAAAACCTAACCTGAGCTCCTGATAGTGGCTAGTAAGCGGAGGGTTGCGTTCGCACTGCCTCAGGAGCCGTATGTGGGTGGGGTTAAAACTGTGCCTTTAGTGAAAAGTGATATAACTCGAGATGAAGCAGTTTTGAGTTCTTTATACAATCTTGAAGCTTGAATTTTCTCTATTTTTCTATCTAATCGGTTTAACTCTATCTGTTATAATATGGATATAGGTCTTGGTGGGGCCTTGTTTTGCTGCCTATTGCTGCCTCTGTCACCAACACGTCTGCCCTCTTGTTCCCCTCCATTCCCGTGTGCCTTAATCCAGAAAAGCTGAAGTGTTTTTTTCAGTGCCTGGATGTTTATTTGCGTTTTAAATGCTAATGGGTGGAGGGAGACGCTTCGGGTGACGGTTTCCAAGGCTGATCTAGAGTCGCAGTATACTTCGACAACGGCTGAGAGGTGCTTCATAGCCAGCTCCGATATCGCTGTGTTTTAAAGAGTCAAAGGTTTTTTTGTAGTCTATGAAACATAAATTTGGAGTGTTCCTGTACTCATTGATCTTCTCTATTACCTGTGTAATAACACGAACGTGGTCTAGAGTAGAGAAACCCTCCCTAAAACCCGCCTGCTCGCATGGTTGCTGTTCGTCTAGCGTTTTTTACCCGACTGCGCCAGAAGGAGGGTTATGTTTTTCGAGAGTATGTATGTATGTAAGTATGTGTGTATAATTGCTTGGCACGCTCTGTGGCCTGAACGGCTCGTTGGATTTTAGCTTTAGAGGTGTCGTTAGATTTGTATTTACTGTGAGAGTGACACTGGGTATATCAAAATAAAAAACGCAAAATGGCGGATTTTTGCCGGCAAATTCAAATGTTTGGCACGCTCTGCAGCTTGAACGGCTCGATGAATTTTAGCTTGAGAGCTGTCGTTAGATTTGTATTTACTGTGAGAGTGACACTGGGTATATCAAAATAAAAATAGAAACAAAATGGCGGATTTTTGGCGCCAAATTCAAATGTTTGACACGCTCTGCAGCCTGAATGGCTCGATAAAGGGCTCATCATGAGGATTTTAAAATGGTATATCTTTTTTTGTTGTGTGTGTTATTTAATGGTTATTAAATAATCTAGACTAAAATCATTACATCCAATATGTGTCCCGACTGTTGCAGTCAATTTGTCCTATTTCCTGAACTTGTTTTTTTTATTTTCAGTTTTTATTTAAAGTTATTAGTTATTTTTAAGCAGTCGGGTTTTTAAATTTTTTTTTTGTTATTCTATTAAGTACTAGCTGACCCGCGCAACTTCGTCTGCGTTACGTAAGAGAGAGAGGCTTAGAGAGAGTGTGAGTCAACCTAAAAAAAATGCAGATAATATGCTTTAGCGGACTTTTTAAGAGGAACAATCCCGTCATACATGTATGATTGTTGAGTTACTTTAACCGTTTACGCAGCGCACGGAACGGAAGCTCTCAAAAGCCATAGTTTTTCGCTGTATTTGCAACAATTTTCATTGATGCTCCGCTCCTATTGATTGTATCGTGATGTTATATAACGTATAGCCTTCCTCGATAGAGAGGAGGAAGTGTCAGACTTTTACTGACTAAAACCCATCCATGTTCCTTCATCGCCCTTTGTGTTCCGGGGACACGGTATCTCTTTCGAATAGTCCCGCAGCCCCGGCAGGCATCGGCCCTTGCGGACCCCTTCTTTTTTGCTGACTCTCTTTGAGGCGCGCGTAGAACACTAACGCGCCGTCGATACGGCCTGTCGTCATGAGATGGACGGACGGCGAGCTAGCCCATAGCTCCCCGTCCACAGGCCCGCGCCTACGGTGGCCGGGGGCCACCACGTGGCTCCCGACGCCTGGGGCTTCTCCCGCGATGGCCGGGACGTAAGGATCTCTCCCTCTCACGTTCCGCCACCTCCTTCGCTAACATGACTGCTTCGCAGAAGGAGGTGACGGCGTCCCATTCCGTATCGCTCCAGACCATGTATTGAACCGGGGCCGGGAGAGAGAGGTCGCCGCCGCCGATCGCCGCTTCGAGGACACGGCGGTGCTCCGCCCAAGTGGGGCACACCTCCACAGTGTGCTCCACCGTGTCCTCCGGTCGATCCTCACAATGGAAGAACCCGGGCGTCTCCTCTCGCCCGAAAATACGATATGAGGCCAATAACAATTTAGCTGTAAATATAATCTACGTAAACTGCGTATGGATTATTATTATTGCGAGTAGCATAGCACAGTTCTTGCACGGCAGGAACACGTGGATTTATCAGGCTTCTGATGTTCGCTATACTACTTTTTGGAGAAATCATCCTCATCATCATACTTATCCCTTAGCCCTTATCCCAATTTATTTGGGGTCGGCGCAGCATGATTGTATTCATTCTTCCATACTTCTCTATTACTTTTTGGAAAAATATTTCACGAAAAAAAATGAGAAATATAGAAATGCACACAATTTAAATACAAAATGAAATATAGGAAATCTCACAGTATCAAAAAAAAAAACTAAACAAATCACAAAAAGTGAAAATAATGTTGGAGGGTTTGAACCTGCAACCCCGTAGTTTACAGAGCGGTAGCGGAGGCTATTTACTTCATTGACATAAGCCACAAATAGCCGTTCTCATGTACTTACGTCATGACTGAAACGTCAAACAATTGAAGTATACGGAAATAATGCAAAATTGCCTACCCCCTTAAGGAAGTAGCGTGATAATATGTAGTCTAAATATTAAAGAAGCCTATGCAGTAATTTTGACGTGATGCGCAAGCCTATGCAGTAATTTTGACGTGATGCGCGCACAAACATTTCGTACCAACTACTTATACCGAAGAAAGCTGATTTTCTTGAGTTCCGCTATTTTGTGCGTATTCACGTCAAAAATCAAATTTCGGGAAAATTGAGAAATTATATTTACCTGTATTAGATACGAAGTATATGTAGCAACTTTAAAAGGTTACACTTCAATGGATTTGATTGTATAGGTGTTTGAAGTTTATTAATTTTAAACACAAAACCCTCTTTTTTGCGTCTCTGGATGAGATTTAAAAAAAATGCTGAAACAGGTATTTCTTTATTTTTATTAATAAGTATTTATTCTAAGTTTCATCATTCTAGAACAATCTAAATTTTTTTTTTCATACAAACTTTACCCCCCCGTTTCACCCCCTTTTTCAAAAAAAAAACAAAATTTCTATAGCCTATATGTTATTCTGAATGTATTTAAATCGATTTGTGAACATTTCAACAATATCGGTATCGGTTCAGTAGTTTTTACGTGATGCGCGGTCAAACAAACAAACAAACAAACAAACAAAAAATTTTTAAAATGGTTTTAAGATCTTCAGTTACTTATTTTAAGTCAGGGTTGGCCGGTTTTTTTTTTTAAATCTTCAATGAACAGATTTTTTGGTCTCAACGATTTTATTATATGTATAGATTATTTTTTGAAAATAGTTTGTACATATTCGACATTAGGCTAATGGGTCGGTATTTGCTTTCATTTCTATAGCCGTTTTTATACGAAAAGTACGATTGTTGACTTAGACCATTGGTGGGGTGTTGAACCTGTATTAACACAGGTGCAACACCCCACCAATGGTCTAAGTATATTATTAAATAGCAACTGGAGTGGAGCTTAGATTTTAGCACTTCATTCGTGATGTTCTCTTCGCTAGGCGTTTTATCCGGTTTTCACTTTTCAATATATTATCGGGGGGTGAGATAGAGTCGAAATGTTCAAAGGGGTTAATTTGACAGTTCTGGATTTCAGGTTCTCTATCTGCTTAAAGGTCTCTATAGTATTTAGTAGCCTCATTTATGATTAATGGTCTCTCACTAATAATATTGCCTGATTTGTTTTTGAGGCTTTCGCTCCACACTGTTTTATTTGGTAATTCGTGTTCCATCGACCCTAGACAGAGTTGGTAGTTGCTATGCATTATTTTTCATTTTTTTTTTATAAATTTACTCTCTTTCTCCCTGTCTATTGCTATGTTGCATCTAATCAACCGATGGTCCGTCTCGAAATTTAAATTATTTATCACCTTGAAATTCTGGATGAGAGTAGACTCATTGGTCAAAATTTAATCAATTTTATTAAAATAAAGTCCGTTCGGTGATCTCCAGATCCATTTATTTTGAGTTTTCCTTTTAAACATACTGTTGGCAAATCTTGGTTTTTTTTTCTAATGCGAATTCTAACAACTTTTGACCATTCCTACTTCGGTTTCCTTCGGAGTATTTACCAAGTACACTCTCTTCTCCATCTCTACTTTTCCCTATTTGTGCATTGAAATCTCCCATTATTACAAGGTTTTTTCAGTCTACAAATTCCAGAGCATTTTCTATAGTGTGGTAGAAAGATTCTATGTCTTCTGATTTGTAGCTCTCCGTTGATGCGTATATTTGGATTTTAGACCACTTATAATTTTCAAATGTTTGGATTTCCATGACTGCAACTCTATCAGTAAATGATTTGAAACTAATGATATAATTTATCCATTTTCGCTTAATTAAAAATCCTACTCCATTTCTTCCATTAGTAGCACTCGTGTGGTAGAGAATGACGTCTCCGTGTACCTCTATTCTTTCTTCTGGTCTCCTGACTTCACTCAAGCCGATAATATCCCACTTCAAATCTTTTACCGCGTGATTTAGTTCTGAAAGTCTACTGTCTTGTAATAGGTAATGTTCTTACATTCAGGCATGCTAAATAGAGATATTTGGTTTGTTTAGTTTCCTTTCTGTTGTTTCTTTCTACTAGGTTGTTCGTGGGTTGGATAGTATCTTGAATATTATAATTTGTTGGGGGGCGGTTGTGTAAGTCCCCCATGGTGACCAGCCGGCTTGGGGGAGGTTCAGGGGCTCTACTTAGGCGGTTTTTTGTTCTTCATGAATTTTAGAAGGATTTTGTTACATTTGAATCATTATTGTTTATTTGCGTAGAACGCAAAAAAGAAGTAATATTCCCCGTCTTATTTTTCTTTACACTATGCTTAGTTTTGTTTGTGACACTGCTAGCTTCGCCTGTACTCGTGCTTTCGGCAGATTCAGGTGATTGTGATTGATATCTCTTATGTGAACGCATATACTTTTTCCCTACTGTTTTATTTTCCAAGGTTATTATCTTGTCGTTGCGGAGAGCAACCTTCTTTCCGGATTCACGTTCACGCTTTAGTTCTTGCTGTAGCTGTTTACGTTTTTCTAGTACATGGAGAGGATAGTCTTGTTTTATGTAGATAGAGTATCCTCCAAGAGACTTTTTGTTCTTCAGTATATACATTTTTCGGCCCATTTCACTTACGACGACAACAGGTCTAATTTTAACAGGTTTAATTTTTCTTTTATAATTTTTTTTTTATTACTTTTCCTACCTAGCCTTCTGACTTCCTCTATTTCTTCTCTCCGGCGCTATCCCCATGGTTTTAGTTATAATATCTAATATCTAATTATGTAACTCATTGTAGTTATTCTCGGACTCTTCGACTCCAAAAAATTATAAAAAAAAATCTTAACTGCTTTTTAAGTTGATCAATAACTTCCCGTTGATTATCAATTCTGTTTTCCAACTCTTTCATTTTCAGTTCCATGTGCCCGAATTTTTCGTTTATTATTATTAGAATACATAAATAGTAATCACCTAGAAAATAAAGATTTAATATATTATAAGTAAATCATAAAACTTAACATGTTAAGAACTTAGCCTTGAAAAATCTGAGTTGTCAAACTTTAGCGTTAAAATGTAAAAGTAAAAGTTATGTTAATGTTATTATAGATGTATTAATAGTAGATTTTACAACAAGTGCACAAAATGAACCATTTTTATCCGATACTTAGGCGAGGGCTGATAGTAATGTCGAGGATAAAATGGTTTTGTGGACGAGTCATAAACTTGTGCTTTTCACTTCGATTGCAGGGAAATGAAACAGTAGTATAACATAACATTTCTTTAACTAATATTCAAAGTAAAATTAGTATAGTTTTGATTAGTGAAGGATTTTTTTTCCCGGAATGTCGCCGCTTTATTTTTTTTTAAATCTTACGAATTTGATATCAGGCTTGGGCTGCAGACCTATACAGCCTACTATTAAATTAATTTTGTAATAATAATTTTCTTAAATTAATTAAATAACCTACCGTACTTGAATTTAAATTTTAATATCTTATATGACATATTTTTTCTATCTTATTTTTTAACACATTGTGTTAAAAAACACATAAGGCAAATAAATTAAATTAAATGTTATAAAATAACAAATTCTATCTATTTTTAGGTCAGGAATGAAACACATAAAAACGTTATCACAAAATAGCGGTTTATTATTTCACTTCCAATACTTTTACAGAATAGCTGTTTAAAATCTGAATACAACGTAAATTCACAAAATTACGGTTCAATATTTCACTACAGCATATAACATTCACAGTTGTTACTTCTGTTGTATTTAAATAAAGCACTTGAATATATTATTAACTGTTTTTATTTTATTAAAACATATTAATACTACTAGCAAATAGATTGACACGCGTCACGGAGCCGGTGAGAGAACGTAGACACCAAAGAGTTCGTTTATGCGTTCATATATCGCTCATTAAATTCAAAAGGGCCACATTCCGAAAAAAATCAAAATCGTTTTTATTGCATAAAACGTATCAAAATTGGTCAAATTTTTTTAATTCGAGAAAGACACCCATTGCTTTAGCGTTTAAAATGGTCCAATCACACAACTGCCCTTTGGCCAATTTGACACATTGACGACTAACTTCAGAGCAAAACAGCCATATTTTTAATTGCGAACCGGCAGTCTGCGGGAGCGCACGTCATTTTTATTTAAAAAGGCCACATTCCGGAAAGCAACTGGTGTTGAACTGATAAATTATAGTGAAAAGTGCCATATTTTGAAATGTGACCGTCTTTAATAAAGAAAACACGTGAATACAATATTACTTATTAAGGAAACGTGCCATATTTTGGAATGCGTTTCTTTTGATTTTAAATACTATAATTTTGATAATGATTTATTGAAACAAAAGTGCAGTATTTGGAATATGTCTGTTTTGCGTATAAAATTACCTTAATTTTGGTAAGCATCGTTTGAACAATGACGTACTTTTTGTTTAATGGCTGTTTTGATGTTAGTGAACTATGATGATCTAAAAAAAATTGTTTATAGCAAAGTGCAGTATTTTTATTAAACGGTTTCTTTATTGCTAGATCACCCGACAGAAGTTGCTCTGTTCAAATTTCAATTGGCTGAGCAAGTTTTTTTATTTTTCCTAGCTACCAGCTACCTACCTACATCATCGTATGACATTTTCGAATGATTCTGTACCTTTTTTTTTTTCGGATGGGAAATCATCAAATGACTCCTCCCGCTCTGGGCGGAGCAGGAGGGAGTGTCAGGCTTTTACTGACTAAAACTCATCCATGTTCCTTCATCGCCCTTTGTGTTCCGGGGCCACGGCATCTCTTTCGAACAGTCCCGCAGCCCCGGCAGGCATCGGCCCTTGCGGACCCTTTCCCTTTTGCTGACTCTCTTTGAGGCGCGCGTGGAACATTAACGCACCGTCGACACGGCCTGTCGTCATTAGACGGACGGACGGCGAGCTAGCCCATAGCTCACCGTCCACAGACCTCGCCTATGGTGGCCGGGGGCCACCACGTGGCTCCCGACGCAAGGGGCGTCTCCCGCGGCGACCAGGACGTGAGGATCTCTCCCTCTCACGTTCCGCCACCTCCTTCGCTAGTATGACTGCTTCGCAGAAGGAGGCGACGGCGTCCCATTCCGTCTCGCACCGGACCATGGATTGAACCTGGGCCGGGAGCGAGAGATCGCCTCCGCCAATGGCCGCTTCGAGGACACGGCGGTGCTCCGCCCAAGCGGGGCACACCTCCACGGGGTGCTCCACCGTGTCCTCCGGTCGATCCTCACAATGGAAGCACCCGGGCGTTTCCTTCCGCCCGATTTGGTGCAGGAACCTCCCAAAACAACCGTGTCCGGTGAGGACCTGCGTCAGGCTGAAGGTGAGGACGCCGTGGCGTCTCTCCAGCCACTCCTCAAAGAGGGGACTTATCGCCATTATTGTGGTGTGCCCTGCACGGGGTTGCGACAGTCGCTCTCTCCATGTCGCCATGAGATCCCGCCGGAAGTCTGTCCGCTGAGCGACAATTTGCCGCGGCAGCGGAGTTTCCCCCCGGCGTAGCGCCTCCGCCGCCATTCATGCAGGCGCGCGAGGACTATTGCCTCCTGGCAATCCGGCAAGGAGGCTCGCCGCCTCCCGGGAGATCGTGCGGTACCCACGCACCAGCCTTACGGCACCTTTTTGGGGCACGTTCAGTTAGTGGGCCCCGTAAAGGGCCATGGACTGCACGACTCCCGCGTAGAGCCTCCGGCAGGAGGCGTTTGGCCCCCCCAGGTTGGGCAGGAGCCGCCTGAAGGCAGCCCCGGTCCGTTCCAGTTTGGGGGCCAAACGTCGGAAATGCTCCACGAAGTTCTACCGGCTGGAGGACAAGTCCCAGGTACTTCAGCGTCGACTCGACGCCGATGGAAAACCCTCCTACCGTCAGTGAGGATCCCGGAGGTGGTGCGTTCCAAGGCCCATGAAAGCACATGACCTCGGACTTGTGCAATACCACCTCGAGACCCAGTTGCCGGATCCTCTTCACGAGTATCGCAACCCCGCGTGTCATAGTTTCGGCCGCCGCCTTGTGCGACCTCCCCTGTGCCAGCCTCAGCGTGTCGTCAGTGTAGCAAACTACGCTGACACCGCTAGGGAGGCTTGTATTGTATGTAAGTTGAGACTGATGGTTTTACAGACTGATTTAAGAAGATGTTCAAGGAATTTGAAAAACGTATCAGATAAAGAATAAAGAGACTCGGAAAAAAAATATCGTAGGTCTCATCGTTATTACTAGTATCTAACCATAATCAAGACTTTATTTTATTTTATGTAGCATTTTATTTTGTAAGTGACATTGTTTGAATAAATAATAATAATAATAATAAAAATCTGTGGCCCGAGTGTCAAACTGACAAGACATAAATTTTTCCCGTTCCGAATTTTAATTTACTGTATAACAATTTAAACCAGGAAAATAACATTATACAATGATAAAGAAAAAAAAAAACCTCAAATATACTGGAAAACTGGAATTTCATAAAAATGGACCCTATGGAACTTGTTAAAACCACTTCAAAATAATCGAAATGTCACCTATGTTGACAAGGCACCGGGCCAAACTACAAAAAGAGGCACACCCACCATCTCCGGGCTCGTCGCCCAGCTCCGCCTCGCAGCCGCCGGGATGCGCCACACCCGTGAGCACCGTGTCACCGGTCGCTGCAGTTGCGTCGAGCTCGAGCGACGAGTTTTTCTCCCCGCCGTCGACACCACCACCACCACCACCAAGAGGACGACGACGAGGAAGAGGACGGCCACCAGCGGGCTTGGGACCTCGAGGCCAACAGGCCCCGAGCAGGGTCCCCGCTGCCGGTGGAAATGTGTCGCGCATGCGATGGACTCAGTCCATTAATGAAAATGTGATGCGCGCATATTATGGGGCTACTGAGGGGGGAAGCAACTTGACTGCGTACCGTGGTCGGATGCTCTCTCTGTTTCAGGTACTAGAGCCGGCTGTCAGCGTAGAAGCACAACGACTGTCGGATCAGGTGCGGGTCATCCAGCGTAACCATATGTTGGATGACACCGTACTTGATCGACTACGCTCCGAAGGTGTGACTGACACGCGTCTGCCGGATGATAACGCTATGTGTTCATTCTGGCGCAGCATCTGGTCGGTGCCTGTCAGTCACACTGAGGGCGATTGGACCCGGGAGGTTGAACAAGTGTGTGATCCTATACCAGAAATGGAGGCAATCATCATCAGCCCCCAAGACGTAGCTCGTGCGGTCCGTCCGTTGCCTAACTGGAAATCTCCAGGGCCGGACGGGCTGCACAACTTCTGGATCAAGTGGTTCCAAAGATCACACGCTCGCTTGGCGTCCCAGTTTCAATCAGCCTTAGAGTCAGGGTCGCTGCCCCAGTTCTTGACGACAGGAATTACCCACCTGCTCCATAAATCAGGTAGTACTGCGGAGCCCAAAAATTATAGACCAATCACTTGTTTACCAACGGTCTATAAAGTTCTTACATCCATTTTGAGAGCTAAAATCAACCAACATATTGAAAGTAATTCTATCATGTCTGCCTCTCAGAATGGATGTAGGAACGGGTCCCGCGGCACTAAGGAGCTGCTCCTCATTGATATGGCCATTAGCCAACAGGTTCGCCGCTCCCGAAAGAACCTGTCTACATGTTGGATAGATTATAAGAAGGCCTATGATTCCGTGCCTCATACATGGCTCATGAGGGTGCTGGAGTTGTACAAAGTAGATGCAACTCTACGTACCTTCCTGATGTCATGTATGGGGCACTGGAGAACGGTTCTTCGCTATCCAGGATGTCGACAGATCCAAGGGAACAGCGAACCGATAAGGATCGAGCGTGGTATTTTCCAGGGTGATAGTCTGAGTCCATTGTGGTTTTGTCTAGCCTTGAACCCTCTCAGCACACTGCTGGAGCGTTCAGGTCTAGGCTATCTGTTGAGGAAAGATGGTCAGGTCATATCTCACCTTCTTTACATGGATGATCTGAAACTCTTTGCCCCCAACAATTTGCATCTGATGAAGCTACTGAAGGTAACAGAAACTTTCAGTAGCGCCATCAGGATGGAATTTGGTGTGGACAAATGTGCAGTCATGCATGTAAAGCGAGGAGAGATTATGGAATCCGTGGGAACCCAACTCTCGGATTCCATACACCTTAGATCCCTCTCCTCAACAGAAACCTACAAGTATTTGGGTATGTCGGAAGCGTTAGGCATCAACGTGACTGACATGAAGCAATCGTTGAGGGAGCGCTTCTTTGGCCGCCTGAATAAGGTGCAAGGCAGTCTTTTGTCAGGCGGAAACAAGGTGCGCGCCTTCAACGGTTGGGTCATGCCGGTTTTGATGTATTCCTTCGGCATACTCAAATGGACTCA
This sequence comes from Xestia rhomboidea, assembly GCA_963853795.1. Classification (NCBI taxonomy): domain Eukaryota; kingdom Metazoa; phylum Arthropoda; class Insecta; order Lepidoptera; family Noctuidae; genus Xestia; species Xestia rhomboidea. The sequence continues at coordinate 14,243,173 of OY970781.1, read as the reverse complement.
GACGGAACTTGATGCCCTGGATAGGAGGGTACGCACACTGTTGACTGCAAATCGAATGCATCACCCACGGTCGTCGATGATGAGACTGTATATCCCACGGAAGTGCGGGGGTCGTGGCTTCTTAAATGCTAAGACCCTACACAACCGTGAGGTATGCAGTCTCAGGGAATACTTCCTAGAAGCCGACGGGGAGATGCACCGAGATGTGGTCTCAGTGGACAAGGGCCTCACCCCGCTCTTCCTGGCTAACGAGAACTGGCGCAAGCCTAAAGTATTAGACACTAATGACCGCAAGGAGGAATGGCAGGGCAAGGAGCTTCACGGACGCTTTTACCGGGCCCTACATGGCCCGGATGTAGACTTCTTAGCGTCCGTATCCTGGCTGCGCTTTGGTGACCTCTTCGGGGAAACCGAAGGTTTTGTCTGTGCAATAATGGACGAAGTTATGATGACGAATAACTACCGGAAATACATTGTGAAAGATGGCACGGTTGACATATGTCGGGCATGCCACCGTCCGGGAGAATCGATCCGACACATTATTTCTGGGTGTTCTAGTCTGGCTAACGGAGAGTACTTGCATAGACACAACCTTGTTGCCAGGATTATCCACCAGCAGCTTGCTTTGAAGTACAACCTTGTGGAATCAGAAGTGCCATACTATAAGTATGCGCCCGACCCAGTTCTCCATAATGGTAATATCACGTTGTATTGGGATCGACCTATCATCACTGACAGGACTGTTGTTGCCAATAGGCCTGACATTGTGGTGATAGATCGATTGGAGCGTCGCACAATGATTGTTGATATAACGGTCCCGCATGACGAGAACCTCGTGAAAGCAGAAAAAGATAAACAATTTAAATATCTAGATCTGGCTCGCGAGGTTGTTGACATGTGGGACGTGAGTACAGCAGTCATTGTGCCGATAGTCGTGTCGGCCAATGGCTTAATAGCCAAGAGCCTCGACCAACATCTTAGGAGGCTCTCGCTTGGCAGCTGGATCAAGGGCTTGATTCAGAAAGCAGTACTTCTGGACACGGCACGTATTGTTAGGAGGTTCCTCTCTCAAGAGCCCTGATCACCGGCAGCTCGGACCCTGTTCCCAGCGCTGGTGGGCTACTATTTTTATATTTTTAAATGTTTTTATTTATATTGTTTTTATATTAGGAATATTTAAAAATTTAAAAATATGTTATAGAATAAATAAACGAAATAATAATAATAATGTCTTTATTTTCAGATCAGAAATCCATAACAAAAATAAAAAATAATAAATAAAACAAACTTGGCACCTACTAACTAAAACACGCAAACAAACCAGCTATAGCAAATATCTGAATGACGGTCTGTGTGCCGCCACCCAGCGACACATTATTAGGCCGTCCACCCTACCGGCTACAGTAGCCACGAGGCTGTTGGGGCTGTCGCGCACCCGACGCATCAGTGACGCGATCCGCAAACGCAGCAGCGAGCCGAAATCCGGAACGCGTGCGTCCGCGAACATCCCAGACGCACTACAGAAGCGCGGCAACCCCAGCAATACCCGGAACGCGTTATTATATTGTACTCGTAGAGCACTGTACGAGCCCTGTGTATAACTGACCCACAGGGCGCACGTGTACAGCGACTGGCAGTATGCCCTGAACAGTGTTATTTTAACATCTTTCGTACACCGTGCGAACCTGCGGGCCAGCATATTACACCTGACAGCCAGTGCTCTACGTTCCCTCTCTAAATCGGCGTCATCCGACAGCCTATCAGTGACCCAGTGCCCCAGGTACTTAAAACGAGTGACTCTTTTCAGCGGAACTCCGCCCACGGTTACCGATGGAACACAGTCATAAATAAAATTTTGCGCCCTAAACACTAAGAGCTCGCTTTTGGTTGAGTTGTACCTGAGACCATGAGTCACCGCATAGTCTTCACAGATTCGGAGGAGCCTTCTTAACGCACTGATTGATGGGCTCAGCAACACCATATCGTCCGCGTAACTAATATTATTTATACATTGTCCGTCAATGGAGCAACCGACTTGGGTGTTGCTGAGCTCACATATCAGCCGGTTGACATACAGGTTAAAGAGCCTGGGGGAGCTAAGCCCCCCTTGCCTCATGCCGCACTCCAACCTGTACGCACCTGACATAGCACCTGCCCATCTAACATAGTTGGACTGGTTGCTGTACCAGTACTTTAGCACAGCAATCAGTCCCCCAGGAAGGTTAGCGTCATGGGAGAGTTTCCTCCAAAGGCAGTCATAGGACACTAGGTCGAATGCCTTGGAGAGGTCCAAAAAACACGCATAAACAGGTGTTTTCCTTGCTGCATAGTAATGGACAGTATGCTTGAGACAGAGGATCGCTGTTTCAGTCGACAAGTGTGGCCTAAACCCAAATTGGGCGTCATGCAAGGTGATATATTTATCCAACTGCCTGTCAATCAGACCGTCCAATACCTTTGCAATAATGGTCGCTAAGGAGATAGGCCTGTAGTTGTTCTTGTCACTCGTATCTCCAGTCTTGTTCTTTATTATAGGAACGACAATTGTTTTCATGAGGTCCTCCGGAAGATACGAGTGACTCATACATAAATTAAACAAGAGAACTAAAACACGTGGCAAGTGCTTACCTGCATATTGTAGGTGTTCTACACTTAAGCCGTCATGTCCAGGAGACTTACCCCGCTCTAGATCCTTTAAGACAGACCCCACCTCCCCAGCGGAGAACATGACAGGCGTACCCTCGGACCTCCCCACGGCATCCGACCCACCCATCGACGGACCCAGCGGTGACTCTGTCCTAAACGAAGCCATGAATAACTTGGCAATAGCCTCTGGTTCGTTTACGCCACCGACTCACACTGGCAGGCCCGACTTGGGATTCAAGCTGTTTGTAGATTTCCAGAAACTACTAAAATTTTTAGCTTCGTGATGACTCGCAATTTCATTCATCTTTAATTGATCTGCGTTATTTTGGCACCACTTTAGCTTACTTTTGAATTCTTTTCTACTCACCACCATATTTTCATAAAGCGACCCCGTTCTCGGCTTACCGGCTGCCGCCCAGTTCAGAAAATGAAGCCGAGCCTGCCCGTGCACGTCTTTAACGTGTTTATTCCAACCCGTTTTATTATATTTTCTGCGCTGAACTTGGTAATTGTGACTAGTAGTTGCAGCCTCACAAAGAATATCTACAATATCTTTATATAATTTGTCAACTATTCTATGATGTTCCAAGTTAGTACAAATATTCTTAGTATTACGACTACAATTAATAAACTCTGTCGGAAAGTCAATTTCTCTTAGCTTCCCATTACAAAGCTTGGTGTACATAACCGTTTGCGTAGGGTCTCTATATCCCCACCTTACTGTATTACACTGCGACTGGTCAGAGGTACATTTAGGTTTTAAAATGTCAAGTTCACAACTTATTTTTAAGGGAAAATGATCAGACCATGACACGTCATAAACCACACTAATGTCCTTAATGGTGTCCCAAGCTGCGTTAGTTACTACACAGTGGTCTAACCAGCTAGTCGTACCATGAGCATCACTTACATACGTGTATGTGTCCGATCCACTGCCGAGTATAGTAATGTCTGCGCACTGCCACTGCACTTCAGAGGAAAAGTTGATAAGTTCTCTACCAAACAGTCCACTGGGGTGGGCATTATAGTCCCCGAGCATAAACACTGCATCCACCCCACTACTTTCAATAATCGCATTTATTTCACTTAGACAGTCTACAAAATCACTAAGATTGTCATTCGATTCAGTTGGCATATAAACCGAGAACACGACAAACGATCTTGCGCCTACGCTGATTTTAATAGCAATAAGTCGCTCACTCTCACAACTTAACACCGATACGGACTGATAAGCACTCTTACGCCACAGTATCGCAACTCCTCCGTACGGACGCCCTCGCAGAATGCCCGCTGAGGCATCCACCGCTGATTTTCCAACGTAGTCGAAGTTGTGGTCAATGCCTCCCAACACAGAAATGTCGTGTGGCATCAACCAGGTCTCCTGTAGCGCAATGATGTCTGATGTTTTGCATAGTAGTCTCACGTAATCTATTGATCTTTTTAAAGATCTACAATTATATGTTATAAATGTATTTTTCTTTGGCTTCGATGTGTCATCCATGATTTAGTGTTTATTTGCCGATTGCCTCGGTAGTTCTGTAGGGTCTAAAACGCCGACACGTAACACCGTCCGGCCACAGTTCATTGTCCAGAAATAGATTTAACTTACCCCTGTTAATGACTATTTTATACGCGTTGTATGGTTTATCCATTTTCATTTTAATTCTCTGTAATGATACCATTTCCTTTGTTTTCGTAAGTAAGTACTCTGCTATATCCTTCACTGATGTTTCTTTGTGGACATTAGAAAGAAACAAAGGAATTTTGGTTTCAGCTGGTTTAAATTTATCATCTGGCAAATAAGTTGCGTTGCCACGCACTCCCTCATACCTATTTCTATGTTTACGCCTCTGTGCAACCACCCATTCCTCGTTGGGACATATGTGCTTCAATTCACCTCCTTGGCTCAACGAATCCATCACAATATTCGCATACGTTTTATTACTCTCTTCAGTACTACATGACTGAGGCGGCGGCGGCGGCGACTGCGTGCTCGCTGACAGAACCGGTTTGTTATCGGAATGGTTGATGTATTCGTTGCGCACGGGCTCGACTAGAGCGAGATCGCCGACTGTCTCTGTGTGAGCGAAACCGCAAGCGGCGTCATCGGATGGTTGGTGCGAGACAGGTAGACACAGCTGATGTTGCGTGTCCTTGACCGTTTTTATTTGAACATTTTTTTCTCTCGGCGAAGAAACAACCAGCTGATGTTTGTTTTGATTTGATATCTCGTTAACAGCCGTAGAGAAACATTCAGAAATACCTTGAGACATCGTATTCCCAGATGATTGTATTTCCGTAGGATTTGGATGATTTGAAACCAATTCTGTCTTTAAGTTCTGTAACTCATCTCTTGACACGTAATTATTTTTAATGTTGTCTAACTCACTTCGTAGTACTAGTAAGTCTTTCAGCAACCTTGTTACGTCCACATGATCAAAGGTGATCGGTGGCAGCTTCTGCAGCTCACGGGCTACAAATATTGGTGTCACATCAGGATCTGTAGACTTGAAAAGATCTATAATATCTTCCAAATCTCTCGTTGTTTTCCCTTTATTTTTCCGCTGTATCATCCTCTTCGCGTTAGGGATGGCTTGAAACAAAAGAGACTTTGCTCCACTAATTTCGTCCTCCTTAAAAGCACCCACACATATCTGCACGAGGCTCACATTATCCATCACGTCTATCTTGTTTTGAATAAAACAAAGTACTTCACATATCACTATGTTGCAATGATTGCACTTGATAACGTCCGAAGACATTCTCAGAACACGAAGGTCATTGAACTTTCGCTCACGGGTCAATGACACGTCCGTACGCACAGACGGCTAGCGCGAATATATAAAGAGGTGATAGTTGTTGTTTGTTGCTGCATTTACTCGTAGTAACAACATTGATCTCATTGGTAGTTTGTTAACATGGTGTGTTCTGTAATATTTTTTAAGAATTTTATTTTGTGTAAGAATTTTAACATGTTTTGCAGTCCTTTTATTAGTTCTTTTAATGATACATAGTCACCTTTATTGATTTATTTCGTTGAAACGTTAATAACATCACAAAGTAGACTTACAGAGTGTCAGAAATAGCGTTTTCACTATGAAAACAATTACTTTTTAGATTCAACATGTTTTTTTTTTCAATTTTACCATTTTTTGTGATTGATTTTGCATGTTTGTATGTTTTTTTTGATGTAACACAAGTGTGTGATTCTTTATTTCATGTTTTTTTTAATATTTAACAAAACTGCGACGTAAAATTTTAAATTAAACTTATTTTTTGTATGAATTGTGGCCTTTCATCTAATAAATTCATATGACATTTTGACCATTTTTATATACAATGGGGACTTATTTGACTTTGTACGTTTCTGGGTGAAAGTTACAGTAAAAAATATACTACAGGAAAATAACGGTTTAAAATACGCATCGAATGATATATCCCACATGTATTTATAAAATATGATTGAAAAAATAATACGAAAAAACGACGGCCAAAACTTTAAAACGCTGTCCTGTAAAAAATGAAGTTTTTGGAATGTGGCCGTTTTGAATTTAATGAGCGATATTATCAACAACTTCCTTCAGTGTTGAACAGCGACTGCCCGTAATACAATACAATAACATTCGCTGCGCCCCCGCAAGGGGGCGCGGCAGGCGGTAACGGGGCACTTGGCCCCCTGGCCGCGGAGGCTATACCTGGGCCCGCTACTGCGGGACCCGTAACTTTGGTGGACCTCTGTCCATGGCCTTGAGGGCGCATGGTAGCAACATGCGCCCTTGTGTGTGGTTGCTATGGTGTAAACTGTAGGCGCGCCACAGCGCTGTTACACAGCGCTGTTTTCTTCACAGTGCCTCGGCGGTCCGTCTCCGCCGGGTGAGACCCCCGGTTTCCCGAGGGAGGCCCAGCGGGAGACGACCAGCGACGGAGGCACCGACTTACAGCGCACCTACAGTGGATGTGTGATTCCCGCCCGCCCCACTAACCAGAGCTAGCCGGCCGTGGTTCAGGCTGAGGAAACGACGTGTGTGTGTGGGCGGTATTGTATGTGTAACACCGCCCATGTATGCGATTTCCGCGGGTCCGGGGACCGCGTCCACGCGTGAGTCTACGTGATTGTAGAGGGGTGCATGTATGGTTATAGCTGCGCGTCCTGCCTATATTAACTTAGAACAGTTCGCGCAGCTGGGTGCATGTAGTGGGTGTAGAGTCGTATTGTGCAGGTAAGCTGCGTGTAACGGGAAACAGCTTACCTGGGTCAATCCGGTGGTGAAGGCGGCGGAGGGGGGGCGACCTTGCCTTGTGGGCCGCGGGCATCCGAAGGGTCGTCCTTGCCGGTCTATCCGTGGTACAAAGAGAGTAACTCAGCTAGGCCGTCAAGGACGACCATTTCCACGTCCTGACCCTGCCTGATGGCCTTCATCAGGTCCATCAGCAGCTGGATGGCGCGGGCTGTAACTCCCTTATTCTTGGCCTCAATTTCGGCAGCTAGGCCGGTGCTGGTGGTGCCGCAATTGGCACGAAGTTCTTGCTGGGGCAAGGCCGGGGGCCGCGCAGTGCCGGCACCAGCTGCCGGCCTTGCAGTCGTCCTCACCTTGGGCTGCGTTGGAGCTGCAGCCGGAGTTACAGCCTGCGGCAGGGTCGTAGGCAGGTCGTCCGGAAGGTCTCCCTCAGGTGCGGTGGGGGGCGTGGGTGCCTTACCTTTGCCCCGTCGCTTCCTCTTCTTTCCCCTCCGCCGCTACGAGGAGGGGGGAGCTTCTCCCCTGTTGGTGGGCCCGTTGGCCGCCACCATTAGCGACTCACCTTGGGCCTCAGTGGTGGCCACGTCTGTTGGCCCCTCGACGATCGTTACCGGTCGACGTGAGGCGGTAATGGCAGCGGCTGTGCCCGCTCGCCTGTTTGCCCTTATCTCTGCCTGGTAAGAGGGGCACTTGATGTTGTTGGCGGGATGCTCGCCCCCGCAGTTGACGCACGTAGCTGGTACGTCACGTGGTCGGGGGCAATCCCGCGCTGTGTGTCCCTCTCCGCAGCGGACACAGGCGAGCGGCCGGTGGCAATGGTGCGACGAGTGCCTCCATTTCTGGCACCGGTGGCACTGGGCGGGCCCACGCTTGCCCCGCCAGGCTTCTATCTTGACACCTCGCATGTTTAAAAACACGGAGGTGTCGAAGATGCTGCGTACCTCAGGCGTCCTGCTGAGTACGGCGTGGAACACGCAACCGGGACGTCCCTGGCTCGCCTTAATATGGCGGACGTATTCCGGTTGGTGTCCCATCGCGCGGAGCTCCTCCTCGATCTCCTGTGGAGTGGTGTCAATAGGCAGCCCCCTGATGGCCACCTTAAAGCTTCTCTCCGCCGGTAGCGAGTAGGCGTACCATGATATGCCGTCCTCCTTCTCCAGGCGAGTCAAATAGCTCTGGACCACCCTATATTCAAGTTCACTCTCTGGAGTGAACCGAATTCCAGCGCCGAAAGGTTTGGCGCTGGGGGGGTGGCCCAGCTTTTCTTTGAGTGCCCTGAAGTGGGCGGCCCATCCTGGCAGCCTTTCCACCACCAGCGGAGGATACCTCAGTCGCTGCTGCGGCTTCGGCTTGGGCTGTGTGACGGCCGGGTCTCGGGGGGCCGCAGGCTGTGAGGGAGAGACAGCTTTGTCAACACTCACCCCATGCTGCGTCCTTGTGTTCGTCGGCGTCGGTTGTGGTGAGGGAGGAGGCGTGCGGCGGGTGGCCTCCGCGAAGGTAGGCGACCCGGCGACGACCTGCCCCTCCCGCAGCGGCGGGTCGAGGCAGTATCGCTTCGCCTCCTCCTCGGACTCGTCCGTGCTGCGGCGACGTCGCTGGGGTCGTGAATCCGACCGGAAGTCGGAGCCATAACCCCGCGACGGCGACGGTGCTGCTCCTGGGGTGCGCCTCCTCAGTGCACTCGGTTCCGAGACCTCCGACCCAGCGGATTCGAGCGACATGCTCGAGCCGGCTCGCGACGAGCATGCCGATCGTCCCGCCGGTGAGTCATAGGCCGAGGCACGGGGGGGCGCCGGCGAAGCGGGCACCTGTGGCGCCTGGGGCGCCATGTACTGGAGAGCCTGGGGTCGCGGTTAGAGGCCCTCGCCGCGGACGCAGCCCCAGGGGGCGCGGTGGGCGCGGCGGGGCGTGCAGTTGTCGCGGCGCAGGGTTGCGCGGCGGGGCGCGCAGTAGGCGCTGGTGTCGGCGCCGATGCGCGAGTGGCGGTCGCTGGGGTGCGTGGTAGCGGGGTAGGCGCACGCCACGGGATCGTGGCGTCTTGCCCATGCGGCACGGGAGCGCGCACAGCCGCACGTGCGGGAGCGGCGACGCGCGCTTGCGGTGCGCGATCAGTTTTCGCGGCGGCAGGGCGGCTCGGGGCCTTGGGTGGCACCGGGCGGGGCGCAGACGGGCGCACAGATACGGTGTGCGGTCGGCTCGGCGACGGCGCCGGCGCAGCACGCGCGGGCGCCGGTGACGTCGACGGGCCGCGCGCCTCAACAGCTGCGCCTCGACTCGCTCCGTCCTCTTCCTTTTTCCCCCGGGCGTCGGGCGTCTTCTTCTTCCTGGCGGCAGCTGAGGTCTTCGTCTTGCCGGTCTTCTTCCTCTCCTCACTCCGAGGGGGGGGGGGGACTAGGTGGCGCCGGGTCGGGCAGCACGAAGCCGATGTTCGGCATCGAGACAGTCCGCTCCAGCGCCCAGAGTCGGGCCTCATAGTCGGCGTCCCCATAATCAGGCGGGTCGGGGGCGCCGGGCTTCGGCATCTTCACTTGCTGTGGGCTCGCGATCGCAGTCAGTGCCAGGCACCGGGCTGCGTCGGCGGCTCCCCCTGTGCTCGCACCAGTGCCGAGCACTTGCGCGAACACAGGGAAAGTGTGGGTAGGGGCGATCCGCGCGAGCGGAAGTTTTCGGCAAGTACCCCCAAGTTGGTTCACTTTGCCGAAAACTTCCTCCGATGGCCGTGTGCAGCGCTGTTCGCAGGTAGGTTCAGCCACGGATCACTGGCTGTTGGGTTCCGGAGGACTCGGAGGATGGTACACTTCTTCAAATAACACAAGCACTGTACTTTATGACCTTTTTACTATGAACTCAATACACTCTTAAACTTGACATATTTGAACTGTATAATTTTTGAACTGAAACTGAACTCTATGTACTTTGACCTAACCAAACGGCGTGACAACCTTAATTGCGACTTCTAATTCGCCGTCAACACCATCTAGTTATGCAAATGTACAACTTTACATTTTGAACTCTTGGTGAGCGGTTTCTAGACTAACATGGTTGTGAACATACCGCCCACCAAGGACATTATTGAAGGAATGTCCTTTATGAACTACAACTTAAATTAATAAATGATTCCTTTTTAACATAACAACGTTTATACATTAAAAAAACTGAAACATATTAAATCTAAAACTAACTTAAATGGCTAAAAAATAAACATAAATTATTCAGTGATCTGCAACTGGTAAAATACAAAGTTTGGATGTTGGCCTCTTAATAGTAGTAGATTTAGTGCGTAATGTGACTACACGGGTGATATTATCAGCACCGGGATGCTTCTCTACTACGCGACCTAACAACCAACGACTTGGCGGCAAATCGTTTTCCTTAACTAAAACAATGTCACCAATTTTTGGCTCAGGAATTTTAGAAGACCATTTGTACCGGTTTATAAGATTGGACAAATATTCTTGGGACCAGCGCTTCCAAAATGATTGTAGCATCCTTTGAATAAATTGCCACCTTGACAAATAACTTACATTTGCACTTTCATAGTTTGTATCTGGCACATTAACTATCGGTTCGCCAATCAGAAAATGTCCAGGGGTTAATGGCAGGGGTTCACCAGGATCAGCAAAGTTAATAACGCTTATCGGTCGCGAATTTAAGCATGCTTCCACTTGGTTGAGGAGTGTAGACATTTCCTCGTACGTAAGTGTAGAATCACCGATTACCCTTTTAAGGTGAAACTTGGTGGATTTTACACCTGCTTCTCAAAGACCACCGAAATTGGGAGAATGAGGCGGTATAAAATGCCACTCAGTATTGTTTGCTTCCAGGTGTTCTGCTATTGCTGGCTGTATAGAAGCCAACTGTTGTAACTCTCTGGAGGCACCTACAAAATTAGTGCCATTATCGCTCCACAATTTAGCACAGTGACCTCGTCTCGACACAAATCGCCGAAAGGCAGCTAAAAACGCTTGTGTGCTCATATCACTGACTACCTCTAAATGAAGAGCGCGTGTGGACATACAAACGAAAAGGCATATATAGCCTTTGTATGAACGATGACCACGGCCCTTTGTAGTTCTTATGTTTATGGGTCCAGCATAATCCACTCCGCTATGTAAAAATGGTCTTGCTGGCCTACATCGGACTGATGGAAGATCGCCCATCAGTTGATTTCGAACGCTAGCCCTCTGTTTCGCACAAATAACACATTTGCGAACATGTTGTTGGATTAGAGATCTAGCACCTATTATCCAATAGGCTGATCTTAAAAAGTTTGACAGCAACTGAGGACCACCATGCAGTGTTTTCTCATGCGCATCTGCTACTATAAGATGAGTCAGATGGCTAGAATGTGGTAAGACGATCGGATGTTTTGAATCTTCGTCTAGTTCCGACTTTGCGAGTCGTCCTCGAGCTCTCACGATACCCTTTGTGTCAAGAAAGGGGCAAAGTGACTTCAGTTTGCTAGATTTTAATTGTAAATAACCTTTGTCCTGTAATTGTAGATATTCTACTGTAAATATTTCTTTTTGTGTTTGTCTTAAACAACATTCTAAAGCTGCTTCTAGCTCTACATTTTGTAAATAACTACGTTTAAAGGTGTTATTCTTTAAAAAACGTCTGCAATATGCGATTACCCTAACTAATTTTTGTAATGACGAATACCGCTCAAACATTGTGTAAGGGCATGAGCCTTTACACTTAATGTTAAATGTTAATAAAATAAATGTTAATGTTCAAAGGTATTTAATACGAAATTGCACTAAAATAATGTAATAATAAAATAATAGAAAATGTTACAAAAAGTCACAAAAATGTTGGATGTTGCGCGAGCTCGATATTAAACCGAAGACTGACGTACTTGCGTACGTGCCGATACTACATTTTTATAAATTAACAAAATTTGCAGTATTTTAACTAGGCTAACTAAAGTACAATGTGCGGTTGCTGACCGTACATCTTGGCGGGGCAAAAGATAACTACGATAACTTAAGATAACTTATTAAAGAGTATTTTACCAATATAAAAACAAATCATGAAATGAAAATAATGTTAATAAAAATTATTATAAGTCAAATGTTAAAAGAATGAGGTGTCGCATAGGTAAGTTCTATGTTTTCAGTGGACGCTGTAGCTCTTGGTGGCTTCCGTGGCGGTAATCTGGTGGACGCGCCGGCGTCACTGACGGTAACCTTGCCGCTGTTTTTGCAGTACACGTAGGCTCCTCCCGCGACGACTATTGACAAGATCAGAAGTCCCATCGTAGAGTATGAAACGATGTATAACGGTGCACATCGTGATGCGACATTTCAGCCTGTTTCGTTTGATCTTCCAATTCTTTCAATGAATTATGAAGCTTTTCATAATCGTTTCTAACATATTGCGTGTTCTGTTGTCCAGTTGAGAAATCAAGTGGCTGGACAGATGTTAAATTGTTGATGTCATCCAGATCTATTAGTGGTATTTCAGGGCTGACATAAATATTGTTTGTGTAGTAAACTTGTGTGTAATATGTTTCTTCGTTGTTTCTTATTATACATCCTTCTTTGGCTTCTAAAATTCCCGTTGAATGTATTGCCTTAGTAGTCATACGGCCTTCACAGATTATTTGCAGTTGGCAATCCGTGCAGCAGACATAGAGCCAGGTGTTAGGTTTTTGTAATGGTGTCCATTTATTGTTGCAGGATTCGGATGTATAGATACATTTTGATAATGTAATGTTTGTTATTGCGCCGATTTCGCATGGAATTTGATGATTTCTCATGTTACGTGTTGGTTTGTTTAGTGAACATACAAATGTACTTGGTTCCATTTTAATGCAATGTTCCAGGTCACTGTCTGTGAGCTGCATATATGTCTCTTTTCTTATATTGACTGCAACATATTCTGAATTAGTTTTCATTGTAAGTGAATGTTTGTTATTTTTTATCATCGGTATTGGAACTGTTTTATACATGGTGAATGGAGTGTCGCCTGTTAGTGGTAATGTTATTTCGATGATAAAATATTTATCCAATAATCTTGATTTTACCTCTAGTAGTTTGTATATGTCAGCTAATTGGTTTTGAATATTGTCAACGGGTATCGATAATTGTTGTGGCAATTGTCCAGAGATAATGTTGAGCTCCTGAAAGAGCTGGTTCTGCGGTAAAAGTCTGGTGTCTACATGACCATGGTGAATGTTAATGGCTGTGTCTAAAAGCATGTGTTGGATGTGGCGCAGTTTAGACAGAATTGTCGAACTAGTCAGAGCCATGATGTTAAAGTAGTTCAAAGCTTCCTCTTGCTCAACCTCCTTACCCAATTTTTGTAAATAGTTCTCTGTAGCATTAAGATGTTGATCTAAGAGTTTGAACTGAGTGTTCATCGCCTCTTCATTTCTCTTTAGAATGTTATTATGTGCTTCTATAATTGATGTTTGGCCTTTGATCAGGTTCAATAAATGGTCTCTGTTATTCTGCAATGTTTCTATGTCCTTTGTATATTGTATTGCGAACCTTTCATCTAGCACGCCGAATAGGCTGTTTGCAAGGTAACCTATTCCATTGACAAGACCTCGGGAAACGCGCCCCCTTGTCTGCCCATGATGTGTTTCCAACATGTAATTGTTATGATCAAGTTCGTTAAGTTCCTGTTCGAATTCGGTCATAATGGTTTTGCACATCGTTTGGTATGCAAATTGCTCACACCTTTTTCTCAGGTGTCTCACAACTCTATGTATGTTTTCCATGCCTTGCCAGTAGGTTGTCATGTTATAGTATGTAACTATCTTCCAGTCATCGTGTACGCTTTGCAAATTGCCGATTTTGTCAAAGTACACTGCTCTATTTGGTTCAAACGGTCTGATATTTATAGCGTCACTGCTTTGCTTTGTAGGTTGAAATAACGTTAGTAATGATAAGAGTATAAAGAGCAGGCTGGAACTTATATTCCTTGATTTAAATCGTTGGTTTCTATTTGTGTTGTTTTTTGTTGATTTTTGTTTTTCAGTGCATGTTTTGTCATTGGATGTGGTGGTGTCAGGTATTTCTATATGTGATTCTGGTATTGGGAGTTTAACGAATTTTGTTATTGGTCTTGTTAGTACCCCTGTTTTTGTTTTCATAGTCACAACTCTGACTAGATTGTCTCTCCCCGGATGAACCTCCTGTATTCTGCCAAGTGCCCATTTCGCAGGAGGAAGGTTGTCTTCTTTGATTAAGACAACATCCCCTATGGATAAATTATTTGTTTTGTTTAGCCATTTACTGCGAACTTGAAGTTGTTGCAGGTATTCTGACGACCATCTGGTCCAAAATCCTTGTTTCATTTTGTTTAGTAACTGCCACCTCTGTCGAATGTTGATGTTTCGCTTTTCGGTATTTTCCGTTGGTAGGAATGTTATTGGTCGACCAATTAAAAAATGTGCAGGAGTCAGGTAATCAATATCGTCCACGTCTTCCGTTAAAGGGCAAAGTGGTCTAGAGTTCATACAGGCTTCGATTTGAATAAGCAGTGTTAAAAACTCTTCGTATGTCAACTTTTGCTCTCCTAGGACACGCTTTAGGTGGTATTTCATTGACTTAACTGCAGCCTCCCAAAGTCCTCCCGCAGTCGGCCAGCTTGGGGCGTTGAAGTGCCACTCTATCCCCATCTCGGTGTTCCTTTTCGATAAAGTGTCGTTGTTAAATGTTTGTGAGATATGCAGTTGTTTGGCTAACTCCCTTTCGGCTCCAACAAAGTTTGTTCCGTTGTCGGAGTAAATATGTTTCGGACAGCCTCGTCGCCCAATCATGCGGTTTAGAGCCAGTATAAATGTTTGTGACGATAAGTCTGATGCAAGTTCTAAATGCACCGCCTTTGTTGCCATGCATACGAAAACAACGACATAACCTTTACTCGTTCTGACGCCTCGACCCTTGTTTAGTTTACCATTGACAAACCCTGTGAAGTCCACCCCTGTGTGATAGAATGGTGGTGATTGTGTTATCCTCTCACTGGGTAGGTCGGCCATTAATTGGTATTGTTTCGATGGTTTGAAGCGACAACATTTTACACAGTCTTGTAGGTATTTTTTAACTGTGTTATTTCCTCCTGTTATCCAATATTTTTGTCTTAATGTAGCCATAGTTAGTCTCGCTCCACCGTGTAGTGTTATGACATGCGCACGTGCAATGAGAAGATATGCCAGCTTGCTGTTTTTCGGGATGATAGCAGGGTGTTTTGTTTCTTCAGGTAAGTTTGAATTCTGTAATCTCCCTCCGACGCGTAGTATGTTATTTTCATCAAGGTAAGGGTAAAGTTTCTGAAGTCCTCTATTGTTGCTTACCCTTCCTTTTGTTTTTAAATCTTGGATTTCTTGTCCGTAATGTTCATTTTGTACATGTTTTATAATTATGTTAGTAGCGCATCGGATATCAGCGAGTGTTAAATTACATTGTTTTGACGCAGGCGGGCCATTCATGTTTGTATGATTCATAGCTGTGTCTTCCCTGTGACGATTATTTTGTGACGTGTTTATTATGAAACGCGACACCCAAGCTACGATGCGTATTATAATTATAATACAGCTGTTCTTGGTGAGGAGTTCACTTACAATGTTCATGTTTTTGTTTTCGGTAGTTCGTGACGTAACTGCATGCACCTTTTTAACTTCTATTTCTGGTATCTTAACTGAGTCATATGTTTCCGGGATGTTTTCTCTGTTAAGCCATTCGGGTCCGTCAAACCACAGAGGAAAGTTGTGTAACTGAGAAGGTAGTAGTCCACGTGACGCACAGTCAGCCGGGTTTTGCTCCGATCTTACGTGCTTCCAACGCCCGGCGGGCACTACAGATGTTATCTCCTGAACTCTGTGTCCGACATAGGCCTTCCATCGCGAGACATCCCCCTTTAGCCAGCCAAGCACGATCATTGAATCCGTCCAAGCTGTTACTTTAATGTTAGGTTTATCGAGGCAATGTTTTATTTTCTTAACCAGTTGAGCTAACAGCTGAGCACCGCATAACTCAAGTCTGGGTAGTGTTTGTTGTTTTTGTATTGGAGCGACCTTTGTTTTTGCCGCAACCAATTCAATTTGTTGCTGTTTACCCTCTGTAACTTTACTGTAGACCACGCAAGAAAACGCTTTTTCCGATGCGTCACAGAAAGCGTGTAATTCCCAATCCTTGTTTGCTTCTAACCCAAGCCATCGGTTAATTTTGAAAGGTTGCATATTTGTTAATTCAGTTTTTAGTATTCTCCATTCCTTTTCTATTCCATCTGGAACAGTATCATCCCATTCGAGATTGTAATTCCAGATCTGTTGGAATAAAATTTTTGCCTTGATTGTTATTGGGGATAGCCACCCCAAAGGATCAAAAATTGTTGATATGTCGCTTAAGATTTGCCGTTTTGACGAATTTTTGTTAAGACCAATGTTGTATTTGTTTTTTAATGTGTTTGAAAATATGAATTCATCTTGTTTCGGATTCCATGCCAAGCCTAATGCTTTGGAAGCTGATGCTTCTGTAAAACTTAAGTTGACTGGGCTAATCATATGTTCTGGCAGATCTTCTAGCAGTTGTTGTTCGTTACTCGACCACTTTCTGAGGTTGAACCCTCCTTCTTTTAATAGCTGTATAAGTTGGTCTCTTGTATCTCTCGCCTCGTCCATGGTATCCTTTCCGAATAACGCATCATCTACAAAGAATTGGTTGAGTAAAATGTTTTTAGCTGCCGGGTACTTGTCACCTTCGTCTATCGATAACTGTTGAAGTGTTCGGAGTGCTAAGAATGGAGCGGCCTTAGTACCATAGGTGACTGTACGTAGTTGATATTCTCTTAGCAGTTGCCGTGGACAATTCCTCCACACAATTTTCTGTAAAGGTTGATGTTCTGGATGTACCACTATAAATCGGTACATTTTCTCAATGTCTGATGATAAGACATATTTATATTGTCTCCATTTCAACAAGATGCTAAGGATATCTTTTTGTAGATTCGGTCCTGCCTCCATTAAGTCATTAAGACTGTGTTTTGAACTAGTTTTTGCCGACGCGTTGAATACAACTCTAAGTTTCGTTGTGATAGCACCTGGTCGCACTACCCCGTGGTGCGGGAGAAAATATTCAATGCTTTTGTTCCTAGTGTTGCTTTCGACTTGCTCCATGTGACCCATTTCTTCATATTCATCTATAAAAGCTTTATAATCTTCTGCAAACGCATGATTTTTAGCCATCTTTCGCTCTAGTTGTTGAAATTGAGCGATTGCCTGTGGTTTTGATGTTCCTAAGTGTTCAATAAAATTATCCTTGAGTGGGAGACGAACTTGATATCGCCCATCAGGAAGTCGTGTTGTTGTCTCTTTGTACAGCTGTTCGCACCTGTTGTCAGGGTCCACATCTTCTTTGTTTTCTTGCAAAGACTCCTGTTCCCAGAATTGGGCTAGATCCTGTATGTTGTTGACAATTACATGGCAATTGAATGTTTTGTAATTACCACATATTACCCAGCCTAAATGCGTTTGTTGTGCTATGATGGATGACGTGTTTGTTTTTATTAACCCCTCTAACAATATTTCGGAATATACATCGGCTCCCAATAGTAAGTCTATATCCTGAGATATGTTAAATTCAGGGTCAGCGAGTTGTAAATGTTGTATATGTTCAAAACTACCTTTATTTACTGTTTTACTTGGCAATTTGTTTGTTATTTTCTTAATAATAATTGCGTTAATGTTAAGGTTGTAGTCATTGTGTATCGCTTGGCATTTAAGATGGAGCACTCCTTTACACTTGGTGGTGGCTGAAGCACCAACACCTGACACCACTGCGCTCAACTTGCTTCGTTTTAACTGCAATTTTTGTGCTGCATTTTCTGTAATTAGGCTGACCTGAGATCCCTGGTCTAATAAAGCGCGTAAAACGATCGTAGTTCCATCATTGGCTATTGCTTTGACCTGTGCCGTGGCTAGCAGTACCTCATTTGAGTTGTCATGTGCTAAATGCGTGTTCACTTGTTGACCTACATTAGCCCTGCCGATTCTCGATTTTGCAATTCCAATCGCCACATGCAAAATGCTGCTATGCGGCTCATCGCAGTGCTTGCACTTTTTTTCTGACGTACATTTTTCGCCGTTATGACTAAACAGGCAATTTAGACATACATGTAGGTTGTTAGCGGTCTTTAACCTTTCTTCAGGTGACATACTTAAAAATTCTCTGCAATTATACAGCCCGTGTTGGTTATTACATTTAGGACAAGTTATAATGGAATTATGAAATGTTTGCTTGTTATGGAATGTTCTCGGCATGTTCTTTGTTCCACCTTGAACGGTCTGTTGCTGCACCTTAGGCCTGCTGTACGTTGCATTATGAACTGTTTTTTGCTGAATGTTTTGCTGTTGACTGTTAAAGTTTCGAGGGCGATTTGGGTTTGAACCCGATTCCATTGACATGAACTTGGTTTCGATGAATTTCAGAAACTCGTTTAAAGGTGGCATTTCCCTTGGATGTTCCATGGATTCTTTGAAGGCCTGGCGTGTGTCTGCGTCCAGCTTTTGCATTAAAATGTGAACCACTAAGGGGTCCCAACTAGAAGTATCGTATTGCAGATTCTTAATAGCCTGAAGGCACTCAATGGTTGTATCATGCATCCTTTTCAGGAGAGATGCCGTTGGAGTTTGTATGTTGGGTAGACTCAGTAAAATGTTTGCTTGATAGGTAAATAATAGTCTCTTATTATCGTACCTCTGTTGAAGTATCTGCCAACTGGCTTCGTAGTTATCAGCACTAATGTTCATGTGCTGTATTAATCGCTCGGGCTCTCCTTTCAATTTCGCCTTTAAATGTTGCATTTTTTGAGCATTAGAGATAAAAGTGTTACGATGCACGATTTCCACGAACAAGTCCTTAAATGTGGTCCACTGTGCATAGCTACCACTGAAAATTGGAAGTTCAATTTTTGGAGTGGATTTTTCCTGGTGTTTGTTATCCCAAATCCTCTTGTTAATTTGTTCCTTGGTGAATTCATACAGCCTTTCTAATCTATTATAATCACTTTCAAATGCTTGCGTGTTGACCAACATGTTATCAAGCTTCCAATAAGTGCTATCGACCTTTTCCCAACGTTGAATAACTGTCCTCAACTTATCTTCAAGTTCCCACTTTTCCTTTAAATTTTCAATGTTCATGTTCCGTACTGTTCTCTCAAAAGCCTTAATGTTCGACCGCTGCTCATACATCATATCTTTAGTGCGTTGGTCCACGACTAACTCTTCATTTGACGCGTTCTTCACATCATCCGCAATCTCATCGCTCTCCTGTTCTTCTAAAACATTCTCTTGAACACGCGGCCTTTCTTCCTGTTTTTGCAACTGACTAAACGAAGTAAATTTTTCGTCTTCTATTTTAGCCAGTAATCTTTGTTTCGACTTATTTATCATACACTTCGTTTCCTCGTATATTTGTTCCAAACGCTCGTAAACGCGATTTTCATAGTAAGGTCCAGACTTCTCGCCTTCAAACAAGGCTAATTGGATGTCGTTCTTTTTAAACTCACTCCAATACTCCTCCAGCTTTCCAAGTCTGTCATTATGATACTCAAGAGTGTTTTTACGTGTAGAACTATCCTTCTTAAAGTTTTCATTTATTCGTTTGATAGCCTCAAGATTTTTAGATTGAGAGTTAAGTAAAGCATCGTAAGAAGTCATTGTTGTTATCCGGTGCTTAGTTCAGACTATAAATCCAAAATTTCCGAAAAGTAGGTAATATGGAACGTGCTCACCGGATTTGCTGCTTACGCTCCACCTCGATCTGTGTAATCCTCACTCAATATCACTCAATGTCACAATGTTTTTAATGTTCTGTTGAATGTTCTGTTTAATGTCCGAGTTTAATGTTCAACTGTTCCCGCGAGTGAAAACGTACCACGGCACTGATTTTACTCTTAACGGCTCGAAGGACCAAAATGTAAGGGCATGAGCCTTTACACTTAATGTTAAATGTTAATAAAATAAATGTTAATGTTCAAAGGTATTTAATACGAAATTGCACTAAAATAATGTAATAATAAAATAATAGAAAATGTTACAAAAAGTCACAAAAATGTTGGATGTTGCGCGAGCTCGATATTAAACCGAAGACTGACGTACTTGCGTACGTGCCGATACTACATTTTTATAAATTAACAAAATTTGCAGTATTTTAACTAGGCTAACTAAAGTACAATGTGCGGTTGCTGACCGTACACATTGAAAGCTCTGGCACTGTAGCAATGTGTGTTTTTGTTGTTTCTTTTAAGTCGATATTCAAATCATTTGGCCTTTTATAAACTATTGTTCTCTGAGTTAGAAATGGTGGTCCAGAAAACCATAAATCATTATCTATAAATGCACTAGGTAAAATACCTCGTTAGGCGCAGTCTGCTGGGTTGTCCTTAGTTTTTACATGAAACCATTGAGATGCCTTCATAGTGGTCAATATCTCCGAGGTGCGATTCGCCACAAATGTCTTCCATCTGCTTGGATGGCTGTTAAGCCAAGCCAACACGACAGTGGAATCTGTCCAGGCCTTGATTTTATCCTTAGAAATATTCAGGACATCTGCTGTTTCTATTAGAAGATTTGACAAAAGAACTGCGCCACATAACTCTAAACGAGGTATACTAATTTGCTTGATGGGGGCTACTCTGGTTTTTGCAACCAACAACGAAATATGAACGTTGCCTTCAATATCTACTATCCGCAAGTAGATTACGGCTGAGTACGCGGTTTTAGAAGCGTCACTGAAGCCATGCAGCTCAAGATCGTCGTGCGACGTAGTTCCAAGCCAACGAGGTATCCGAACTCTGCTAAGTAGTGACAACTCTTCACGGTAAGTACTCCATTCCTTTATTAATTCAGTGTTTAGTTCCTCATCCCAACTAACACCTGCAAGCCATAATTTTTGGATAAACATTTTAGCTAAAACCACACTAGGAGCTAACCAACCTAATGGGTCGAACAATCGGGCTATGTCTGATATAATTGTCCTTTTAGTTACAGGTGCAGTTGTCAACGGAGGAAGATTCACCGAGTACTGGAAAGTATCTTCGTTGCGGTTCCAGGTAAGTCCCAAATTTTTTATTGTATCATCTAATTTGATCTCTAACCCTTTCTCTTCTTTGTGTTCTATTTTCTCTAACTCCTTGTTCTGTTTAATATCTATTTGTCCTGTTGTTTTGTCCTTATTACCATTTGTTCTTGTTTGATCTTGGTGTTCTTTAACTTCATTATTTTCAATTGTTTCAATTCTCATAAGTACTTCTTGACTGTTACTATTCCATTTTTGTAATACAAATCCACCTTTTCCTAATAATGCTATCATTTGCTTATATATTTCAATGCCTTCTTCTACACTATTGCATCCTGTCATAAAATCGTCCACGTAGAAGCAATTTAAAACCTTATCTGCTGCTAGTGGGTAGTTTTCGCCTTCATCAACAGCGATCTGACGTAAAGTTTTGATTGCTTGGTACGGTGCAGAAGCTGTTCCAAATGTCACAGTCACAAGCTCGTACTCTTGTATCTCTTTGTCCGGACTGTCACGCGACAGTATTCTTTGGAACATTGCATCTTCTTCAGCTACCTTCACTTGACGATACATTTTTACTATGTCCGCTACAAGTCCTATAGCATGTACTCTCCATTTTAAAACCGTGTGACGTAAATCAGCCTGCAATGTTGGACCAACCATGAGCGTATCATTTAGTGACACTCCTTTGTTGTTCTTTTGAGAGGCGTTGAAAACAACACGAACTTTAGTGGTGGTCTTGTCATCCCTAATGACTGCGTGATGTGGTAGATATACTGCTTCGTCCCTTTTGCTATCATCTTTCTTCACGTGCCTCATATGACCTAACTGTAAATATTCATTTATTACTTCTGTGTATTTTTCTTTTAAGACTTTGTTCTTTGCTAATCTTCTCTCTAATGCTTGAAATCTCGATTTAGCTATGCCACGTGAATTTCCAGACTTACAGGGAGGATCTTCATCTCGGAAAGGTAACCTGACTACATATCTATCATCGCTGTCTCTCTTAGTAGTCTCACTATAAAACTCTTCGCATTTCTTCTCCTCTGGTGTAAATATCCGTTTAGTACTAATTTGCTCTTCAATTTCCCAAAATTTCTTTAAAATATCGTCTATTTGCACCTTGCAATGCATTACGTTAATTTTATTTGAACTATTACTTTCAGGACCCACTACACCGGACAGGACCCAACCTAATCTAGTGCTCTGTGCTACAAGACTACCAGAAGGACTCTTAACTAAACCTTCCTTAATGATGCAGCTATAAACATCAGCACCCAACAGAATATCGATTTTGTTGGGTGTGTTAAAATCTGGATCTGCTAAACACAGATTGTTGACCTCTAACCAGTCGAAAGCATCAGTGCTTAAGCTTCGCTCTGGTAAGTAAGAGGTGATCTTGCTTAAAACGTAAGCATTAAACGTGAACTTAAAACTAAAATCGACGCGAGACTTAATCTTTATTTGTACCATGTACTTTGTCATGGTTGACCTATTGTCTCCTAATCCTAAAACAAACCCTTGAATAGGAATCTTTTTCAGGTTAAGAAATTGAACTGCTGCTTCTGTAATGAAACAAGCCTGTGAACCTTGATCGAGTAAAGCTCGAACTATTTGGTATCCACCCGTCTTTGACTCAGCTTTTATTAGCGCAGTGGCTAATAAAACTTGTCTGGGTTTGGGTACCTTCCCTGTTGACAAGCAAGAAACTATCTGGTTAGCACTAGTCGAAGGACTGGCACTATTAGCAGTTAGCTTTACTTCAGGATCTTGGTCTTCATTTGCCGACCCACTGTTTATATGTAACAGCGAATGATGGCGCTTTTGGCAAACTCTACACCTAGTGTCTTTTTTACAGTTATAAACTGTGTGGTTACTGCCTAAACAGTTAAAGCATATTGTGTTTTTATGTACAAAATCACGCCTAGCTTCAAGTGCTTGTTTTGCAAACTTTTTACAAAAACAAAGTTTGTGAGCTTCAGAACAGAATTCACAACGCATATTGGATGGCTTTGTGGTTAGCATTGCTTTCGAACTATGAACCTGTGAACTATTACTGGCCTGGTGAGCCCCGGCTTTTCTCGGCTCTATACATTCTAATGCGCGAAAACGACTTTCAAGAAATATTTTAAGTTCTTCAAAGGTGGGCAACTTGTTGCTTGAATCGTTAGAACTGCTTAACTCCCATTGTTTTCGCGTTTCATGATCTAATTTAAATGTTACCATATGGATGATGATAACATCCCATGTACTCACATTGATGTTAAAATTTGTTAGCGCATTAAGGCAGTCACTTGTGTTATCTAACAGCTCTTTTAATGCGCCAGCTGATTCTACATTTAATCGCTTCTGGCTGAACAACCTTTTTAAAATACAATTGACTAAATACCTTTTATTAGCATAACGCTTTTCCAACTGAGACCAACATTCACTGTAGTTGGCATCTGTGATTGGTGTATACCTAATCAACTGTTCGGCTTCACCAGTAAGATGGCTTTTAAGATAGTGCAGTTTTTGCACATTATCTAAAGATACGTTATTGTATACAAGCGACTTAAAAAGATCGTGGAAGGCTGTCCAATCACTGTATTTGCCAGAAAAAATGGGAATTGTGATCTTGGGCAACTTTATGGAAGAACTTGTACCAGATTTAACAATACTTGTTGAAGCATTTGTTTGATGTACAGAGTCCTTATCTAACCGTATTTTATTAAGAGCTGTTTTCATTAAACATTTATAAGTAACAAAAGTGTCCTCTGTAGCATCATAGATATCAACCACATTCTGTACTATATCTTCTGCTTTAAAACGTTCATATAATTTAGTATTAATTTCTTTAAACAATGCCCAATCTTTTTCTAATAGTTCTTGCCTAGTTTCTATATATTCTATCGTTAATCTGTCTTTACCAGATTTCTTAAAATTTGTTAATCCCTTTGTGATAACATTTTGTTGATCTTTTAAAACGTTAATGAATCCTTCCATTTTTACAAAAGTCTTAATTTTGACACACAAATTGGTAATTAACGAAAGTTTTCAAAATTTAAACTATAGTTAAGTTTAACAATTAATTAATTAATTAACTAACTTATTTTCAAAGTCCAAAATTACGAAGGTATTTTCCAAGTGGAAACTTCGTCACTATTTTTTCTGGTTTAACTTTGTTGGAATAGAGTTCAAAATCGTTTGACTCGACCTGTTTGTCCAATTCGTGGACAAGATAAATAAAATAAAAGAATGTACTCACAAAATTGCACTTTACACAAACACCGTTTTCAACCTGCCAGTGGCGCCGTCTGGTAGCCGCTGTCTGTACTGCGCGTGACGTCACCTGTGACGTCGAGTGATGGCTGCACCTGCGTCATCGTCTTGAAGTGTTGATCTGGGAGTGGCGCCCTCTGTGGCCACTCCTTGAACTAGTCCGCTACTGCTGACTCACCTCACCGCCAATGCTGGGTGAAGCTGCTGCCGCTAGTGCAGAGGACCGTTTACGGGAGTGACGCCCTCTGTGGCCACTCCATGAACTAGTCCTCCACAGCTGACTCAGCTCACCGCCGATGCTGGGTGAGGAGGACCGTGTACCTTGCTGCAGCAATCCACTGCAAGTACACGGGTCGGAGAAGACAAAAAACTGTCCAAAGATCCGACTATCCGGCTCGAAGGACCAATGTTGGGTTCCGGAGGACTCGGAGGATGGTACACTTCTTCAAATAACACAAGCACTGTACTTTATGACCTTTTTACTATGAACTCAATACACACTTAAACTTGACATATTTGAACTGTATAATTTTTGAACTGAAACTGAACTCTATGTACTTTGACCTAACCAAACGGCGTGACAACCTTAATTGCGACTTCTAATTCGCCGTCAACACCATCTAGTTCTGCAAATGTACAACTTTACATTTTGAACTCTTGGTGAGCGGTTTCTAGACTAACATGGTTGTGAACACTGGCCGATCCTGCCCGTAATGCCAGGCGAAGCAATTCTTATAGAATTTGCCCCACCACTCACAGTGGACGACCGTTATTCAAAAGTGACCAAAAAATAATGAATTAATCAGTTTTAATACATTTATAAACTTAAATCACAAATAATTTAGTATGACACGATTATTTACACAGATTTAATTAAAACAGCTAATAAATTCACAAGTGCATTGCGTCACATAGCGTTCTTCATACATTTACTGAATAATATTAACTTATGTAATGGTAAATTATAATACTACCTAACACTATGAACTTCTTATTGTGTTTGGCTGTATGGCTCATTTTCTTTGGCTTAATATAGATACATTTATGAGTAGATACGTTAATGCACTTGTGCACAAAATTCGATTTTGTGCAGCCAGCAGCATTTTGTCCTGCACAAATAAGCATTTTCAGAGCATGAGAAGTGAAAAAAAATTAGAAATGTAAATGTATAAAATTTCGGAATATGTAATTAGATATAAGATGGCTGTAAAACCATTAAATATGTAATAGCATTAGATAGTAAGATAGAATAAGAAACATTACGAAAGCCAAATAAAAATCAGACATCCATGTATTATACCCGAAATAAAAGATAAAACAGCAATAGAGTACATAATAGGGACAAAAGTAGAAGGGCGTCCCTTAAGACAGAAAGATGAATGAATGAAAGAAAGATAAAGTATGTAGAATGAAAGTACGAGAGGAATAAAAGCGAGAACTGGTATGAACGTAAGGCCTAGCATAGATAAGGTCTCTGATGACCAATGTCAGAGGATCACTAGAACAAAAAAAAAACCTAACCTAACCCCGCATAACCCGACTCCAGCTACGAGCAAAATGGAAATACAAGTTCTTCCTAGACAGGTTCTTGCAACGCGCTTAGCTGAAGCCAAAGCAAACGTAGTCAAAGCCAAGACGAACATAAATAACTCTCGCAATATAAAAACGGACATCAAAACAAATGTTCTGAAAGCTGTAGGCAAAATTATTTCAGGTGATAAAAGAAGCGGACATCAAGATTAAAAGACTCAAAAGAACTGGAGAGATACCTGCACCTGAAAATATAGATAACTCCCAGATAATACCCGACAAGACGTCTCAAAAGGAGACTGATGGCAGAAATAGTCTGATAATCACACAACTAAAAGAGCAGAGCCTGCTACTCATGGAAAACAGCGGAAAAATGGACGAACTGAAAGATAAGCTGGAACAACAGCACCAACTTATAAGCGCAAAAAACTACGTAGAGGCAACGGTAGTCACCCACCCCCGCAGAACGTATTGCACTCGGTAGTTGTTACGTCTCAGGACGAAAATGACAGTGGAGACCAAGTCCTAACAAAAGTTAGAGGGGCGGTAAATGCTAAGGAAGGGTGGATCAGGGTGGAAATAACTCGAAAAGGTAAAGGCAGAAAGATCATTATGAGTTGTAACCCAGCCGAAGACAGACAGAAAGTAGAACAGAGGCTGGAAATTTGTAATTAAAATGTGACCTTAATATAAATTGCATTATTAGCAATCGTTAGTTTATAGCCTGCTAATGACTTTTATGATGATGCTATGACTTTTTTCAACTTATTCTTTCATGAAGGAGTAGCTTTACTTAAATCACAAGTCTGCGATGAGGTATTCGATAGCTGTGAGGTGATTTTGCCATCTATTTATTTATTTATTTAACACTTCAAGCACAAAGTAGGTACAGAGGCGGACTTAATGCCGTAGGCATTTTTTACCAGTCAACCTTTGGGTGACGCAGAGACAAGCAGTGGTAGGTGTACATCTGAAAATAATTTAATTAATACTAAGGTAAACTACAAAGATATATAAAATACTATAAATATATATAAATACTATAAATATATATTAAACTATTTATTACTGTAAACAGATATTTATACGGATATACTAAAATAAAAGACAAACAATAGAGATAACATTGCCGTTGTGATGAATCCGCCAGCTTCTTGCGAATGTACTCTCGAACTTTAATAATTTTGAAAGCCAAACGATTGGTGGATGGCCACCAATCGTTTGATTTCCTGGGGAAGCGCGTTCCACAGAGAAATAGATTGCACAAAGAATGAACGGTGAATGAAGTCAGTGCGGTGAGAGGGACAGTGAAGAACACGGTTTTGCGATGATCGCGGACTCCTATTATGGTTGGCACAAATGTACTGAAAGTGGGGAGCAAGGTTACTAGGGGAAGTGGGAGAAACGAGAAAAGAAAACAAGGTGGTTAGCGCCCTTTGCTCCCTACGCTGACGTATAGGCAACCAACTAAGAAGAGATCGGTACTCGGACACATGATCCTATTTACGCAGATTGAAAACGAATCGAATGCAGTTATTTAGAAGACGGTCAAGTTTGTCAAGGGGATCTGCATTCAGTTCAAAGTAGCACACATCACCATAATCGATGATAGGAAAAAATAAGGACTGTACAAGCATTGTTTTCGTATTTGAGGGTAAAAAGTTTCTCAAACGGTACAGAGCCCGCAACGAACCAGTAACCTTCTGGCTGACACGAGTGACTTGAGTATGCCATTTCATAGTGCTGTCGATGTGCAAGCCAAGATCTTTTACATCAGTGCTAAATGGAACGACCGTACCGTCCAAAAGAACTGCTGGCAAGGTTGTACTATCCAACTAATTGCTCAGACTGCGAGAACTCCCAAAGATCATAGCCTGACATTTATTCGGATTTACTTCCACACCAAATTTACTGGACCATGTTTTTATGGCCATCAGGTCCCTATTAAGCTTATCGATTAGATCACGCATTTCGTCAACCCTCCCCTGACAGTACAACTACAAGTCATCGGCATACAGATGATACGCACACTGAAGCTCAGAAGTAAGGAGATTAATAAAAATGGAAAACACAAGAGGAGAAAGAATACCGCCTTGAGAAACACCAGTTTCCAAACCACACCAACATGACGACGAATCCTCAACATGGACTGACGGCTGGCGTTCCTGAAGGTAAGAGGAGAACCATTCCAGTGCTCCGGGAGAGACCATAACATGGGATACAATTGCCAAAAGGATGTCGTGACTAACGGCATTAAAGGCATTCGAGAAATCGACCAACACCAGTACCGTTACCTTGGTGTCTTCCAGCCCTGCCCTTATATCGCCAGTCACTTTAAGTAGGGCGGAAACAGTGCTGTGCCCGGGTCTGAACCCAGATTGAAGTGGGCTGATAAGCGAGTTGCGATGAACAAAATTGGAGAATTAATTGTGGACACAGGCCTCAAGCACTTTGGATGGAAAGGGAAGGATCGAAATGGGACTGAAATGGGTAGGAAGTGAGGGATTAGGGACCTTGGGTAGCGGACAAACATAGGCTTTGCGCCACAGGGAAGGAAACACTCCGGTAAATAGGGAAAAATCTATCATGGTCATAAGCATCGAGTGCTTAACAGCATGGTTTCCCATAATAGAAGGATGCAGTGCTGCAATCTCAGCTTGGGTTGGAGCCTGTTCTCCCACGATGTTGATATTGTTTTCGTTTGAACATTAAAATAAATTGGTCTGCAGAACATTGTGAAAGATGGCCTTGGATTCTTCCATACCTTTTCTTCGCCACAAACTAAGCGCAGAGGCACAAAAGAACAAATAATAATACTATGCTAGTATTTTTATTTGTTCTTTTGTGCCTCTGCGCTTAGTTCGATTGTTTAAGTAAATCAATTGTAATAACCAGGTAAAGTATTTATCTATTTGCCAAAGCTGCCTGAAAATAAAGGTTTTATTATTATTAATATAACAAAAATGCTACGTGCAAAGCGGCAACCAAAGGCGCATAAATTAAATGTCATGTTGATCGCCGTGTGTGGTACAATAGCTCGTGTGAGCACCCCCTTCAGTTCCATTCAGTTTCAAAAAAATCTACTTTAAGTGTTTTCTCCTATACAAAAAAAACACATTTTTTTTTCTCACGCGTACTAATATTTACGTCACCACCAGAGCCATTGCAATTTTTTTTGGAATTCCTGACTTTGAGTTTCTATGAGTATGGAGCTCGATTTTCAGACCACTGTGCGTCGGTCCCACTCGAGTGTGCGCCAGAGGCCACCGCGCGCCGCGTTCCGTCGAGCAATGCTCTGTGTTAGGTACTTACTTATGTACTGTCTAGAACAAAAGATTTTTTCAGTCTCGGCTCGTCCAAATCCTAACTTTCAATTTAAATGTAAATGCCGAGTTCATAAAACTGTCATCAGTGAGTTCACAGTCAGTATCCGCCGCCGCGTAGCCAGCGCCTCCTGCCGGGGTGTGCTCTACCACACCCCCTCCACCCCACACACAGAGCCTTCTCGACGCCAATTTCCACGGAATATAAAACAATTTGTTCTGCTCACAAAAGGGCTCGGCGCGTCGGGACTTCTGTTCACTATCCACTCGCATTAGCATAATAACTCGCCGGACGTAGATTTCATAATAATATAATATTGTGAACGGGGCGGACGTGGCCCGTCCCGTAACGTCCTCCACTAGTATCTATACATATAATAAAATCGTTGAGACCAAAAAATCTGTTCATTGAAGATTAAAAAAAAAAAACCAGCCAGGGTGACTTGAAATAAGTAACTGAACATATTAAAACCATTTAAAAAAAATTTGTTTGTTTGTTTGTTTGTTTGTTTGACCGCGCATCACGTAAAAACTGCTGAACCGATTTTGTTGAAATGTTCACAAATCTGTTTAAATACATTCAGAATAACATATAGGCTATAGAAATTTTGGATTTTTTTGGAAAAAGGGGGTGAAAAGGGGGGGTAAAGTTTGTATGAAAAAAAAAAATTAGATTGTTCTAGAATCATGAAACTCAGAATAAATACTTATTAATAAAAATAAAGAAATACCTGCCTTAGCATTTTTTTAAAATCTCATCCAGAGACGCAAAAAAGAGGGTTTTGTGTTTAAAATTAATAAACTTCAAACACCTATACAATCAAAACCAATGAAGTGTAACCTTTTAAAGTTGCTACATATACTCCATATCTAATACAGGTAAATATAATTTCTCAATTTTCTTGAAATTTGATTTTTGAGGTGAATACGCACAAAATAGCGGAACTCAAGAAAATCAGCTTTCCTCGGTTTAAGTAGTTGGTACGAAATGTTTGTGCGCGCATCACGTCAAAATTACTGCATAGGCTTCTTCAATATTTAAACTATATATTATCACGCTACTTCCTTAAGGGGGTAGGCAATTTTCCATTATTTCCGTATACTTCAATTGTTTGACGTTTCAGTCATGACGTAAGTACATGAGAACGGCTATTTGTGGCTTATGTCAACGAAGTAAATAGCCTTGCAGTTTCATGACCGCTCTGTAAACTACGGGGTTGCAGGTTCAAACCCTCCAACATTATTTTCACTTTTTGTGATTTGTTTAATTTTTTTTTTGATGCTGTGATATTTCCTATATTTCATTTTGTATAAGTTGTGTGCATTTCTTATTTTTTTCGTGAAATATTTTTCCAAAAAGTAATAGAGTAGTACATAAGGAAGAAGAATACAATCATGCTACCCCCAAATAAATTGGGATAAGGGCAGGAGTATGATGATGAGGATGATTTCTCCAAAAAGAAGTATAGCGAACACCAAAAGCCTGATAAATCCACGTGTTCTTGCCGTGCAAGAACTGTGCTATGCTATTCGCAATAATCAATAATCCATACGCAATTTACGTAGATTATATTTACAGCTAAATTGTTATTGGCCTCATATCGTGTTTTCGGGCGGGAGGAGACGCCCGGGTTCTTCCATTGTGAGGATCGACCGGAGGCCACGGTGGAGCACACTGTGGAGGTGTGCCCCACTTGGGCGGAGCACCGCCGTGTCCTCGAAGCGGCGATCGGCGGCGGCGACCTCTCTCTCCCAGCCCTGGTTCAATACATGGTCCGGAGCGAGACGGAATGGGATGCCATCACCTCCTTCTGCGAAGCAGTCATGCTAGCGAAGGAGGTGGCGGAACGTGAGAGGGAGAGATCCTCACGTCCCGGCCACAGCGGGAGACACCCCGGGCGTCGGGAGCCACGTATTGGCCCCCGGCCACCGTAGGCGCGGGCCTGTGGACGAGGAGCTATGGGCTAGCGGACGGACGGCGAGCTATCGCCGTCCGTCCGTCTCATGACGACAGGCCGTGTCGACGGCGCGTTCGTGTTCTACGCGCGCCTCAAAGAGAGTCAGCAAAAAAGAAAGGGTCCGCAAGGGCCGATGCCTGCCGGGGCTGCGGGACTATTCGAAAGAGATACCGTGGCCCCGGAACACAAAGGGCGATGAAGGAACATGGATGGGTTTTAGTCAGTAAAAGTCTGACACTTCCTCCTGCTCCGGGAGGAGTCATTTGATGATTTCGGATCCGAAAAAAAAAAGTAACATCGTGTTTGGGCTCAATTCATGCACCTTGATATGAACTTTCGACCCAGCTGGAGTAAGACTGTCATCGAGTGTCTAAGGATGAAAACCTAAGGTTGTCGAGGGAAGCCCCAAATTGGAAAAACATAGTACAATATTTTAACGATGATTGCATATATTTTATTTTAAATTGTTACCTACTTGAATCTATACTTATTATAAAGGAGAAAAGTTTGTTTGTTTGGTTGGTTGAACGCGCTAATTTTAGGAACTACTGATTCCAGTTAAAAACATCTTTTATCGTGTTGGATAGCCCATTTATCGAGGAAGGCTATACGTTATATAACATCACGCTACAATCAATAGGAGCGGAGCATCAATGAAAATTGTTGCAAATACAGCGAAAAATTATTGCTTTTGAGAGCTTCCTTTCCGGGCGCTGCGTAAACGGTTAAAGTTACTCAACAATCATACATGTATGACGGGATTGTTCCTCTTAAAAAGTCCGCTAAAGCATATTATCTGCATTTTTTTTAGGTTGACTCACACTCTCTCTAAGCCTCTCTCTCTCTAACGTAACGCAGACGAAGTTGCGCGGGTCAGCTAGTACCTAATATGAGAAATATGCTATAGATGCAACTTGTTTACTTATTATATACTAAGTATGTTTGGTTATAAGTTAAAACTTCAACGCATTTGATCGCAGACTAGATCAGAGTACCGCGCGTGTAACTCACAAGGGCCTCATGTAACGTGTAACATCATTACAATCAGAGTGTACAGTCGGTCGCCGTGAAAGAGAACTCATTGTGGTGGCTCGAGCCGGCTCGTCAGCGGAGCCCGGGCGACTCGCGCCGCGGGTCATTAGGTTCTCGTGGCTTTCACGCGGATCCCGCGGGATCAGAATTATGACGAGGCTCTCTTCTCTTGATCTTAATTTATTTAAAACGTCTGCGTTCGTGGATGCTCCATCATTCACCCTCACAGAGCCATGTACCTATGAGTACATACAATAACTGTAAGAATAGTGTAATAGGCAACATTGTAATATTAATAAGAAGATAATAGAAGGGTGGATGTGCTCGGTCCTGCAGATGTCCGCATAGCGCGCGGGCGCGGGCGTGCGCGAGTGTGCGTGTGTTAGTGACGCGCGTGAGAGCGCTCGCCTCCACAAAACACTTGGAGCGAGTTTTTATTGGCAAAGTTTAGCGGAAGAAGGCGTCCACCGTAGGAAACTAAAAAGAGATGCGTTGATGAAGTTTTTTAATCAACGACGAACGTTTGAAACTGTGCGAACTGCGTCACGCCACCATCACGCCACGCTACGTCACCGCCACACTACCCAAGTTAGTGTCGTTACATATTGCCGCGCTCTATAAAATAAACCCTGCTAATACTATCATGCTACGTAAGATGTCATCGTTACCTGTCGGTACCACCGGGGGCGCTGGTTCTGGTGCGGGTGACGCAGAAGCGTTTCTTGTTTATTGCGTGTGATGACTCAAAGGACACTCGCCACAGATAGCGTTAGTGTACAGGAGGACCTGTCACAGCTGAAACCTTGCAGCACAGATGTGCAGAAAGTAAACAATATAAATTTCCGTACATTTATTTGACAACGTCTGTTGCCACTTAAGATAAGCGTTGCCGCGAGTCGTGTGTGGCTCATGGCATCACGCACGAGTGTCGTGTGAGCGGCGGGGGCGCGAGGGCAGGGGGAGAGGACGGAGGAGGGGATGTGATGATCAACACTGACTGATTGGTTGAGTCATTTGTACGAGTGTCGTGTGAGTGTTTATCTGTCGCCTGTCGGATGTCGCGTGATCGACGCCGATGTTTGTTGCTACTTTGACGGAGACGATCTTTTCCCGGTGGAATGTTCTGATAGGAGTTCTTATTTGTAACCTTGTCACTCACTTTAATGAGTGTTACTCGCAAGAAGTCATTGGAATGTCGCGACTGTTGTTGCCAAGTCTCGACCCTGCGCTCCAGTCAGTACACACTGCGCTGTAGTCAGTACACACTGCGCTCCAGTCAGTAAGCACTGGTCGATGAAGCGCTCGTCACTTTGACACTTTATCTTTATGATCTGAATTTTAATTTAAAACGTTATGAACTTTACTTGAGATAATAAAATGTAACCGCCTGCCAGCCACAGAGTCAGAGGCCGAGAGACCCTGGGCCGATCAGTTGGATGATGGATGACGAGAGCTGAAGGTGAGAGGTGCCCATTCACACAACAAAGGTCTCACGCTGTACCGCAATGCCTGCAGGCTGGAAGGAACATCGGCGCTAAAACGGTTGCCACGCACCTACTCAGTACATCGTACTCGGATGTATGGATGTTTGTTACTCAGTCACGCCAGAACGGCTGAACGGATCTGGATGAAATTTGAAACAGAGATAGATTACGGTCTGGAATAACACATAGGCTATATTTATTATCGCGCTGAATGTTCATTAATTCAACAACATTCTTCAACTGTTTGACAAGTTCTGTCACGGCACTCGTGTAGATCGCACGCAAGCGACTATCGATTACGGTGTAGAATTAACTAATTCATTATATTGACGCGCTTATTAGTCATGCAGGATTATACCTAATAATGGCTACAGATGATCGTGGACCAGAAAAAACTAACTTGGATCAGATTGATTCGGAAGTGAGGCAGCTAGATGGATGGATGGCACAAATAGAAGAAAATAAAATTGATTTGTTGGATAATATTAACAACTTAAACTGCTGTGAAGTACAAGTTATGGAGGAAGATGTAGTAGTAGATAAATCAATAAAACGAGGAAGAAAAGAAGATGAACAAAGCTGGACTAAAGTTGAGGGTAATAGAGGAAAAAAACTGAAACAAATCAAGAAAGAAGTTTTTATTTGGAGCAAAGAGAAATTACCGAAACAGTTTGCTATCGCAAAATTGTTTAACAGTATTGGTTAACAAATTTATGATGATCTTATAGATTTAAATAATTTTGCGTCACAGGCATCAATTCCAAACATTAAGATATGTGAAGATCCCACCAGCAAGTTTATTCCAAGATCATATTGGTCCCCCGAGTTGTCTAAGGCAGTTGCGGAGCGTAGATTGGCATTAACCCGGATGAGGAAGAACCCTATCCCCGCAAATTTTATCATTCTTAAACAGAAGGTTGCTACAGCACAGAGACTAATGCGTAAAGCGAGTGCAGAATCCTTTCATCAATTCTGTGACAGTATGAGTGAGCTGTTGTCTAGTAGCGAGTTGTGGAATAAAATGCGATGGCTCAAAGGATATCGTACTAGTAGAATTTGTTTGGATGCAGAGAGGGCTGGTGAGTTCTTACGACAATTGACGCCAGATTACGTTCCACCACCAAGTCCTGTCTTCAGTTCCATTAATCTACAGTTGGAGGCACAGATTTCGGAACAGGAGCTCTTTAATGTATTGAAAATGAAGGAGACCGCTCCAGGCGAGCACGATATTTCTTATTCGACGATTTATAATTTCCCCAGCAAACAACTGATAGTTGATTTATTTAATAAATGTTTGTCTGAAGGTGAGGTCCCTAAACAGTGGAGGAATGTTAAAGTAGTGCCTCTGCCAAAACCTGGGCGTGATCTAAGCAACATAACGTCTTTGAGACCTTTAGCACTCATATCTTGACTTTACTCAATCTAATACGGGAGCAAGTTTCACGTTGAACTGCAAAGTATCCATAATGGCAGCGGAATTGTATGCTATTTTGGAAAGTTTATCGTACTTGATGTCATGCAATTATTCAAAATTATTGATACTTTGTGATTCAAAAAGCGCTTTACAGCATATAGCTCGGTGCACCTCGGGCATACCAGGGCTGCCCGTAGCTTCTACCGTGTTAGAATTATATTTAAGATTGAGGGAAAGTGACAAAACCGTTAAATTCCAATGGATTCCATCGCACGTGGGTTTGATGGGAACTAGCAAGTGAATAGGTTGGCAAAAATAGGAACCTATGAAGGAATATCTGTCAGTCATCTACCCTTCTTCACAGAGAGATCATATTAAGAGATGTCAAAATAATTTGCAATAACATGTGGAAGACTTACTTTAACAAAAGATCTGAAGATAAGGGTATATGGTACCGGACAATTCAATTTGAACCTCCAAGGATTCCTTGGTTCTC
Organism: Xestia rhomboidea; assembly: GCA_963853795.1. NCBI lineage: Eukaryota > Metazoa > Arthropoda > Insecta > Lepidoptera > Noctuidae > Xestia > Xestia rhomboidea. The sequence goes on along the minus strand of OY970781.1, from coordinate 14,207,764 downwards.
TGACTGAAGTATAGATGAATAGACGATTGTTAGTAACAAGCATGCGTCTGCGATCCGGGCACATTCCATGAAATGCGTTCGGGCATCTTATGAAGGTTGTCGACACCCCAAATTGTCTGATTTGGGAAGACACCTACCACGCTTTGGTGGAGTATGCTCGGGTTGGAGAAGAACGGAGAGCTTTAGAATCAGAAGCAGGACTTAGTTTAAGGGATGTTGGAATATGTAATTCGATCTTGTCTAAACCTACGTCCAAATTAGCTATTAAGTTATATCACTTGTTTGTTAAATTAATTAAGTTAAGATACTAGTTATTATCTAGATTCTATGTATTTTGTAAAACTACTTGGCTGACATAATCGCTTCGCGATTAAAGCCTTTTCTAAAAAAAAAAGATTAAAAAAAAAACTGACAACTGTCATAACATGCCTTAGAATAGAACGGCTATTACAAACCAATTGTCACAGGAATAGGTAGCCTAACGGTTCAGCGGCCTGCCTGTGAACTAGGGTTCGCAAGTTCGAATCCTAGCCAGTATGGAATCCACCTTTTGTGTTTCTTTTTTGGTGCTGTTAGATTTCCAAAATTAATAAACTGGTTTTCACTTTTTGTAACTTCTAAGTATTTTATTATATTTTAATGCTTTTGATTTTCAAATCATTACAAAATGGATTAATATACTTTTCGTTTTTTTATTAACCATTCAAAAGACAGTTAATCAGTAATTAATGAATTAAACTTGAACAATTTACACAGTACGAAAAAAAATTTAAAAAGTTTAAAATAGAAAACAAATTAAAATTTTGATAAAACTCCACGACGACGTTGTAAATTTATCCGTGTTGGAATCGCACCCGCGACACGCAGCGCCGCAGTCAATTGCTCAGCCACTGCGCCAACTGTGCCATCACAAATATGGGCATGTGCCGAATCAACAGCTGGCCCAACTCTGCAGGGACCGCAAAGTTTTGCCTCACACTACAAATGTCTCCTGTATTTTTAACTGTCATAAAGCTGTGATTATGGCTTCCTCGGGCATTGCTGCAACTTTACTTAAGGGGAGTCCTTTTGCAGCAGTGGCAGTTAAAGTCGCACAAGCATGCATTAGAGGCGTTAAACCGCAGCTTGCAGGACATCCGCGGCAACCAGGCGCTGCTGGGTGGTGGTCGTCGTTTTGCTCGCAAGCGACTTTAGACAGACACTGCCAACACTGTTTTAAACTTGCGCGCATTGCGCACGCATTGCGCACTGTTTTAAGCATGGCGCTTGCAACAGCGTCGAAATATCGGGAGCTCAAAAACAATAAATAATCACGGAAGATATCCCGTAAGTGACATTTTAAGTATAGACACTGCCAGTTCTTGAGAGGGGCACACCAGTGGATGAAATAAACGTCTCATGGCGTCGACACTGTGAAAACCTCCTGGATTGAAAAGCTCTACGATACTCTCTATTACGTGTAAACTATACAACGATCACGAAGCTGGTGCCTTTGCGAATAAGCTGTTGGAAATGGGAGAGGGTCGTCTGGAATCGGACGCAAATGGGAAAATTCCGTTTTCCGAAGAATTTTCCCACCCAGTGACTACAGAGGATGAACTTATCATGCACGTTTTTTTCAATTTGGAGGTTATAAAAAGTAAAGATTGGTTGTGTGAGAGAGCAGTGCTGTTTTTTGTCTACGTTTGAACGGATCAAAATGAATTAACAGCGGTCCGTTCAGACTAAACACCCAAACGAGTCAGTCAGCAAAATAAACAAAAAACAAATTCCAAGATCGTCGGCAATTTAAAAGTATACACATCGATAGACACTGTGATGGCTAATGGCGATGGTACTGCCTAATGAAATAATTTCTAAACTCCCTGTAGTTTACAGGCGTGCCGTCCCATCAGCTAGAGCTTAAAGTTGGCATTCCAGTTCTGCTGATGCCAAATCTTGATGCACCCAGACTGTGCAACAGCACCAGGCTTCGTATCACATTATAAAAAACGGAGCTGCTAAAGGAGAGAGCGTTTTAATTCCCCGCATACCCACGTTATAATTTCCCTGAAAATTGGTTTTTACAATGACGACCAACAGATCTCAGGGCCACGGTTTTTAAGCCCTATCGTCACCTCAACGCCATTTAATTTGGTTTCGGACAGCACCCAAAAGGACGCCTTGTGTAGTCATCACCCACATTATCACATTCTGATCAAGCAGTCAGTTCCCACACATAACATAACATCATGCCTGTAAACCCTGAAGGGTTAGGCAGAGGTATACCTAATCGTACACCCACATTTCGCCAGTTGTGGTGAAGTCCCATGTAACAGGGGGCGAGCCTATTGCCATCAACTGAACACAAATACAGATTCCGTGGCTGCTACAGAGAAATTCTTGATGGAATAATAATCCAATAAAACTATTTACTTTCAGTATTTTTTGTAATTGCATACATTGTTTGTTAAATGGAAGAGGGGAGTCGCCTAACACAATCATCTCCTTGCTTAAATGGTGACCTCCAAATTATCAGCGTTATAACTTTATTTAATTGACATATAAACTATTTTTCGACACTGCTTAACCCGGGAATCGATCCCAGGACCTCATGCTTAGTAGTCACGTTTGCGACCACTCGACCAACGAGGCAGTCTCATACATTCACACCAAAATTGTCACGCGAACGAAGTCGCGGGCAACAGCTAGTTTAAATTAAAATCAGCCAGTTAATACATTTTCACTGTAAAGGTATTACAGTTTTGTAGGAAACAGCTCCTTTTAGGGTTTCGTAGTCCTAACAAGGAACCCTTTTAGTTTCGTCATGTCCGTCTGTCTGTCGAGGTTTTGCTAAGAGACCGTTAGTATTAGAAAGCTGTAAATATAATATAGGGGTGTGTATACCAATTTATTACGCCTACAAAGCAATAATATAAAATTTTGGAAAATATTTTTTTTGGGGTATCTCCCCTACATGTGAAGTGGAGATATATTTTTTTTTCATCATCTATCTCATCGTGTGAAGTATTGTTGAATAGGTCTTGTAAAATGACTTCGGGGTTGCAAGTACTATTTTTTGATTTAATGCTCCATTTACGAAATATTCAACTTTAATGTGCAAATTTTTGTTCCAGTAGGGCGTCCCCCTCGTCTAAAAGTTTAACTGCTGGCTTGAAAAATCTGGAAAAATTTATAATGACATTGAAGGTAAAGTATAGTGGTTAAGATAACGTTATTAGTTTAGCAGTAATAGGGAACGTGCACAACGACGGTGCTGCCAACTGGCGTCACCAATCCAAATCTTGTACTCTATTAATACTTGACATTGATATTTTAACATGCAAACAGAAATAATTTTATTAGTGAAAATTATTATTCTAGCTAATCATAATTCATTGTTGCATTTCTGTATGTACCAAAACATCCACAAAAATGAAAATGAAAAAAAAATGCGTAAAATTCTATTACTTTCCAAAGAATAGAATACTCTCATACCATGTTTACTTGAAAAACACAAAAATGGATAAACGAAGAAAAGAAAAATATTTAAAACTTGTTTTTGTTACGTTACAAACTTTTTCAATGCAGAGTTGCATTGAAAACGTTTAATAGCCCTCAAAATCAACAGTCCAAGCAAACATGCCAGAAACAACCATTTAAAGTTCACTAAGCGGACACACGCGAATAAAGGCGAGCGAAGGTTGAGCGGAATAAAGGCTCCAAGGTATTTGCAAGAGATCTGGCTATTGGGCAGAGCCAGCTCACGAAACTGAAGACCGACGATGGTAGGATCTTGTCCGCCAAACCGGAGCTTCTGAGGGAGATCGAGAGCTTCTATGGACAGTTGTACACGTCAACCAATAAACCCGTCGTAGATCTAGCAAACGACCCAAGAGCTAGACTGACCCGACACTATACCGAAGACATCCCGGACGTCAGCCTGTACGAGATTAGGATGGCTCTGAAGCAACTCAAAAACAACAAGGCACCGGGTGATGACGGAATTACAGCCGAACTCCTGAAGGCGGGTGGAAAACCAGTACTTAAGGCCCTTCAGAAGCTATTTAATTCCGTCATACTTGAGGGAAATACGCCACAGGCATGGTGCAGGGGTGTGGTGGTACTCTTCTTCAAGAAGGGCGACAATGCCTGGCTGAGGAATTATAGGCCCATCTCACTTCTAAGCCATGTCTACAAGTTGTTTTCAAGAGTTATCACGAATCGTCTCGCGCGCAGGTTTGACGATTTCCAGCCTACCGAACAAGCCGGTTTCCGAAAAGGCTTTAGCACCGTGGACCACATACATACGCTGCGGCAGGTTATACAGAAGACCGAAGAGTATAACCTGCCCCTCTGTCTAGCGTTTGTGGACTACGAGAAAGCCTTCGATTCGATCGAGACCTGGGCTGTACTTCAGTCTCTCCAACGGTGCCAAATTGACTATCGGTACATCGAGGTGTTGAAGTGTTTGTACAAAAACGCCACCATGTCAGTCCGACTTCAGGACTAAGCCTCGGAACCTATCCTCCTGCAGCGAGGTGTGAGACAGGGAGACGTCATATCTCCGAAACTGTTCACCGCTGCACTGGAGGATGTCTTCAAGGTTCTGGACTGGAGAGGGCTAGGCATCAACGTCAATGGCGAGTACATCACTCACCTTCGTTTTGCCGACGATATAGTGGTCATGGCTGAGACCATGGAGGACCTCAGGACGATGCTCGATGACCTCAGTAGAGCTTCCGGAAGTGTGGGTCTTAAAATGAACATGGACAAAACCAAGGTCATGTTGAATGCCCATGTCACACCCACTCCTATCAAAATCGGAGACTCTATACTCGAAGTTGTAGACGATTATGTGTACCTGGGACAAACGGTCCAGTTAGGTAGGTCTAACTTCGAGAAAGAGGTCAATCGTCGAATCCGACTCGGCTGGGCAGCGTTCGGGAAGTTGCGCGGTATCTTCTCGTCCAACTTACCGCAGTGTCTCAAGACGGAAGTCTATGACCAGTGTGTGTTGCCAGTGATTACATACGGGACCGAAACGTGGTCGCTCACAATGGGCCTCATCAGAAAGCTTAAAGTCACACAAAGGGCAATGGAGAGGGCTATGCTCGGAGTTTCCTTGCGCGATAGAATCAGAAATGAAGACATCCGCCAGAGAACCAAGGTTACCGACGTAGCCCGAAGAATTGCCAAACTTAAGTGGCAGTGGGCAGGTCACATTGCTCGCAGAACGGATGGCCGATGGGGCCGAAAAGTTCTGGAGTGGCGACCGCGAACCGGAACGTTGCGTTGGAAGACCTCCCACTAGGTGGACCGATGACCTGGTGAAGGTTGCGGGAGTCCACTGGATGCGAGTCGCATGGGACCGGTCAATGTGGCGACACTTGGGGGAGGCCTATGTCCAGCAGTGGACGTCTTTCGGCTGAAATGATGATGATGATGAAGCGAAAACATGTGTTATAATAGACTGCATTGAAGTTCACACCGAATATCCCTCAACAGTTAGACAAAGAGAAAGAATCCATATGTACTCAGATTATAAACATGGTTACACAATAAAGTTTTTAGTTGGCTGCACTCCTTGTGGTTTCGTAAGTTTTGTATCTAAATGCTACGGAGGGCGTTCTAGTGATTGCTTTATAACAAATGATTGTGGACTAATTGATTTGTTAGAGCCTGGAGATAATGTTCTCGCTGATAAAGGATTCCCTTCCATTAAAAAAACATGTGTTGAAAATAAGAAAGCTGTATGAAGCCACCATTTCTTCAAGCACCACAATTTCCATTAGAGAAAGTAGCCGAAGGAAATAAAATTCATATTACTTAACATTCATATTACGCTGACGATCACTATTGATAGACCGGTGTTGGCAACAACATAAAAATATTTATTATAGTTTAATTTTAGTATCATTACTTGGCAATAATATTGTTATATTTTTTGTAGTGGCAACACTGTCGCACTCTTCCTTCCCTTGCCAGCTAAGCAACTAACCTGAGCGGTCACGTTTTTTCCCTTTCGATTGTATAATTATTAAAGTTTCTAAGAAATACTAAGTATTGTATCAACGGTTGTGTACCCAAAGCTGTAGAATAAACAGTGTGCTTCTAAACAGTCTTTGCATCGAAGATTCCTCCTAGTACGCAGCCCCAAAAAATATTCCTGGCGAGGCATAGCAAGACGCGTGCCCGCCAACCGGAACCCATATTTTATACATTTTAACATATTCAAAAATAATATAATTGAAGAGATCATTTTGTTTACGTAATTGAAAGCACGTTGACAGCAGGAAAAGTTTCCTTTACTATACCGCATAGTGTCTCTTTTGTCGATTTAGTGCTGCCATCTATAGTTCCTGCACGTTCCTTATAGTCGTTAAACTTGGGTGTTGTATAATTTTGTACCAAATACAAAATCCATAGAATATAAGAAGAAGAAGTAGTTGCTTGCTAGATTTGCATTGAAAAACAAAATCTAAAATAAAAAAATATTATTGTAATAACGGGTTACTACGGAACCCTACACTGCGCGTGGCCCGACACGCACTTGGCCGGTTTTTTTTAATAACCGACGTAAAATCTCGATGTGGAGGATTCAGAATGATGTCCTGAATACGCGTGGTGTCCCTTGCACCATGTACTACACTGACCTGCAAAAATAAGTAACACACTTTAAATTGCAATAACTATTTAAGTACACAAGATATTATACTTTCGAAACAAAAAAGGACCCGAAAAAAAGTTTAATTTTGTCTATAGTTTCAAAGAAAGCTGATAAAAATTGCTAAAAAACGTTTTTTTTTATTTTGAATCTCTAACTTCTATAGTTTAGGAAAATTAAATTTTAAAAGTGTAGTACTTATTTTTGCAGGCCAGTATATTTGCTACTACATGTTTGCTGATGAACGTGACTTTCTCACGTTTGCACAGATGTCAAGAAGAACTCTTATTTGACAATTTTTTTTTTGTTAATTATACTCTTTACTGTATGTCGCCGCAAGAGTCTCTATCTGCTAAGATTTCATCTAATTAATAACACTCATAATTCTATTCCATGATAATATTGATGAACCTGCCATCTCTGCTTGGCAGTACGATTATTACAAACATAGTTGTCGATTAACAGAAGAATTAAGCGCCATATATTGGTTTTTGTTTTAACTAGTACTTAGATCTTCAAGTGACAATTTAGAGAGTAATTGATTAAACTAAAGTCTTTATCTAGAACTACAGTTAAAATTACGATAAGCAAATACTTTATGACAATTGGGATTTCACCAATACGTTATTGCTCTTTTGGCACTATGATTTGTTTGTATGGCAACATTCCACAATGTTGTGGAATGTGGCGCCAAGTACGATTTTAATGGTCAATAACTCAATTTATAATTTCAAACTACGACTAAATCAGTTTTCCTAAACCTAACTACAAACCAAAAAGTAACAAGATTATTTACAAAGCAATTTGTTAGTGAAAGACCTGTGTATATTAATTATACCTGTCCTTCGATCTGCCGGAAATGGTTTTAAAAAGTAGTGTACACCTTTGCATTTGTGAATATTGTTTAATTATTACAATAATTAATTGTGAAGTATTCTGGTATTGTTTGTAAGTTTTAATGAACTTACGATGTAATGAATCACTGCACTGGGTGTATGTGTCACTTCCGCCTACTCAAGATGGACGCGCGTAGGCAACGAGGTGTCTCGTTAGCATAATTATGATGAGTAAAACAATTGAAGTATTAAGTAATTATAAGTGTTTATTGAAGTGAACAATATTAAGTTGAGAAAACAAGAAATCTAACACGATTTAAAAGAGTGTATGGAGTTTCTTCGTCCGTTCTTCTCCATATCAACCACATGTGAACGGACGGCTCAACTCTAGAATGTTTCTAAGTGCCTGTACTTAAATGGTTTATTAGAAATAAAAGTTTGGAGCTTGAGTCAAGTTTTGTGTGTGATTTCAACTACCCACCTACCTATCTACCAACAATAAAGAATCGTATCGCACGGCGATGTGATGGAAGACTGAAAGACAATACCTATGGCGGCGGATGGCGCCAATATTTGGGGACAGCGTTCCTCTAAGGAGTCTAAGCTTTCCCCATCGTTATATGTATTATATTCGTATTAGTGAGTAGTAAGTATTGCTAGTGTTGTAAGGATAAAATCTAGCTATTTGGACTAGTGAAATATTAGGTGTTGGCATAAGGCGGGTGTCCGCGGACAGTGTGGCTCCGCCGACAGTGTGGCTCCGCCGACAGTGTGGCTCCGCGGACAGTGTACCTCCGCGGCGCTCGGCAACTTTTAATTGTAAAACTTGAATCATTGGTGGACTTTGCACGTTTTATCTCATCGCCGCTAATTGCCCCCACCTCCCCCTCCCCCCCTGGCCACACCTCGCCTGCGTCACGCGGCTCCTCACAATCGTCACAGATCTGTCGGTGTTCCTCCGTCACGTGACGGTGTGTGGTTTATGGCATGCGGACAGACTGTAGGTACATCTCTTTCGACATAATATTTACCCAAAAGTATTACATTGTTCCGGGTGTTCGCGTGTTCGTGCGCTAAGATCCAAGCATTACATCTGTAGTCCAAGGCATAACCGATCGTACGTATTTCATTACGCATTCATTACGCATGTTTCAGTGTTTCGTTCTCGAGATTAGATATTACACTTGTAGTCCCACATACAATGTCACCACTAATGCACTCAGTTTAAAGACAAACAACTAAAAAAAAAAATATAAGATGTGGGTAGACTGACCCAATCCCATAGATTTATTGCGTTCAATTCATCATTCACATTCCAGTGCTTCGCCACTTTGTACTTCTAATTTGCGTTCTAGTGTTTTTTCGGCAATTTAGTGTTTTTAGTGTTCATTAACCAAAATGCCGAAGAGGAAACGTGATGATAAGGATTCATATAGTTATATTAAGAAGAAATTTAAAAAGTTGGAAAGAAAATTACTAAAAGGACGCCGCAGGTCTACATCATCCTCGGATTCTGAGCCAATGTTGTCAACACCTCAAGGTATTTTTTATTGGTGATTAATTTTTATTGGTGATTACTTAATGGATTAACGATGCTACTTATCCTTTTTCAAACTTATCCTTTTTCAAACTCGGGTTCACGATGTAACGCCATGAGTTCCTCCTACCCGCTGTTATCTGTAGGTACCTACCTACGCCTAATCACGTACCATAATATCTTGTTACCTGTTTAGGTAATTAGAACCACGAAACAATTATACATTCTTTAAAATCGGGTTCACGATGCAACGCCTATGAGTTCATTTTACCCGTAATTTGCTTAAAATCATGCGTCAAATTTATGATAAAAAGTCAAATACCTACATACCACTTATAATTTTCTTTTTATAAGACGACTATAATAATATCGTCACCATACATTGTATTGTTATAACGATACAAATACGGTTCATATTCCTAGTGGAAAATGTACAACATTTTATAATTTCCGATTGCAGATAACATAATTAGGGAATCGGAGAATAATGAATGCCTACCGGTGAACCTTGACGAGCCAGTGCCATCAACTAGCGCTTCATGCTTGGAATCACTGCAGGGGCCGAAAGTACCTGAAGCGACACAAGAGTCTCTTCTCCAGTTATCAGCTGATGAAACTGCTGCTATGGAGAAGGAGGATCACAATCAGGAGTTAGACGAAACCGTGATGGAAATATTGGGAACTGATCCATCAACCACTACATCATTCGGTAAAAATATCCAAAAGGACTTAGCCGTACGCTATGAATTCATAGCCACTTCTGGTTTGACAAAAGAGCTCCGTAAGGAGCTCTTAGATTCTCATTTACCTCCGGGCAACTGTAAGCTGATTGACGCACCATCCCTAAATCCGGAGATTAAGGCAGCAGTAACTGACGTTATAGCGAAGCGAGATAAGGCTATGCAGGCAAAACAGAAGCAGATTGCTAGTGTTATTTCATGTCTAAGTGAAGTTATTACTATTATTTTGTCTCAAGAGACAAAAGATCAGAACATATTGAGATTACTTGTGGATACCGGGTGCATCTTGTGTGACTGTCAACATAATGATTCTGTCACGAGGCGTAATTTCATTCTTGCTGTGCTAAAAAAGGATTTAAAGGATCAGGTGCAGCTGACTAAAATTGATAGTTTACTCTTCGGACAAGAGCTCGCTGAGACGCTGCGAACGGCTAAGGCTATCAATAAGTCAGGAGCCGAGTTGAAGTCTGGTCCACATCCCAAGACATTATCGAACAAGCTAAAACCTCCACCACCCAACCGAAATTTAAACTGGAAGCCAGCGTACCGCAGACCGACGGCGCCTCGGAGAACGAAGGAGTCTGCACCCTCGACGAGGCAGCAGCACGTGCAGTCATCCAAAGCGTCACGTCCGAACTACGGCCGCAACCGCCAATAGACACCACGGTAAATTATGCTGGCAGGCTTTGTTATTTTTATAACCAATGGTCACAAATAACATCAGACCAAACCGTACTGTCATGGATAAAGGGTTATAAAATCCCTTTTACACACACTCCATTTCAAAATAATATACCACCATCTAAAAAATATTCTCGTTCTGAAGAATATGAATCTGAACAGGCTATAGATAGTTTACTTTCTATTGGAGCTGTTTCTAAATGTCAACCTTGTGACGGTCAATTTATATCAAATATATTCTTGGTACCGAAACCAAACGGTAAAACTCGATTTATTCTAAATTTAAAAAGTTTGAATGTTTTTATAAATACTGAGCATTTTAAATTAGAAGACCTTCGGACAATCATTAAACTTATTACAAAAGATTGTTTTATGTCCACGATTGATCTTATGGATGCATATTTTTTAATAAAAATTCACGAAGATTCCAAAAAGTACTTGCGATTTCAATGGAAAGATAATTTACTCGAATTTAATGTTCTGCCGTTTGGTCTCAATACCGCACCTTACGTTTTTACAAAAATTATGAAACCTGTTGTCAAAATTTTGCGATGTACCGGTAATCTGTCAACCATCTATCTTGATGATTTATGCCTCGTATCACATTGCTTTAGCGATTGTGTTGCTAATGTGGAAATTACAAAGAAATTTCTTTGTTCATTGGGCTTCATTATAAATGAAGGTAAAAGCTGTATGATTCCTAGTAATTCATGTAGATATTTAGGATTTATCATTGATTCTAAAACAATGGAAATTAGCTTGCCTGTTGAAAAACGACTCAAAATTAAGAAGAAATTGTTAAAATTTAAAAACCTCAGAAGGTGTAAAATTAGAGACTTTGCTCGCTTGGTAGGACTTTTAACATCTGCTTGCCCTGCCATTGAATATGGCTGGCTTTATACTAAAGAGTTTGAGCGATGTAAATTCTTAAGTCTAAAAGGCGATGATAATTATGAGATGTTCATGACTATATCGTCTACTTTAGATTCTGATTTTGATTGGTGGATAAATTCTATCGATAAATCTGTTTGTAAAATAAAATTTGATGAGTACAATTTAGAAATTCAGACTGACGCCTCAACTACGGGATGGGGTGTAGCTTGTGAGGGAAAAACAGCAAGTGGTACTTGGAGTCAGGAAGAAAGAAAACAGCATATTAATTATTTAGAATGAATGGCTGCGTTTATCGGTCTAACATTTTTTTCTAAAAATTTATATGGTTGTCAAATTATATTAAGAATAGACAATACGACTGCGATTTCTTATATAAACCGCATGGGAGATGTGCAGTTTCCCCATTTAACAAAAGTAACTAAAAGTATATGGCAATGGTGTGAGGCTCGCAACATTTTCGTTTCTGCTTTGTACATCCCATCAGTCGAGAACAGTATCGCCGATGCTGAATCGAGACGAGTTCACCCCGACATTGAATGGGAATTATCAGACTTTGCCTTTCAAGATTTAGTTAATTCGTTCGGCCAGCCTGATATAGATATGTTCGCTAGTCGTATAAATAAAAAATGTGCTAGATACGTATCATGGCACAAAGACCCTGACGCATATAATATAAACGCTTTTTCAATATGTTGGTCTGAATGGTATTTCTATGGGTTTCCTCCATTCGCAATCATTCTCAAAACATTGAGAAAGATTATTAGGGACAAAGCTAGAGGAATACTTGTCGTCCCGGTATGGCCGTCACAACCGTGGTATCCCTTGTTTACTAAACTTTTAGAAAGTAAACCTTTGACATTTCATTCTTCTAATGAATTAATAATCTCTCATTCCAGCAACCGTCAGATACACAAGCGGATTATCCTGGTTGCCGGAGTATTGTGCGGGAATCTCTATTAAGAAGAAGTATTCCTCCTGCATCGGTTCACATCATGTTGGCGTCCCTATCCGAAAATTCCATCAAACAATATGATAGTTGTTTGAAAAAATGGTTTCTTTTTTGTATGAAAAACAACATTAATCTTTATGAGGCCTCTATCCCAAAAATTATTTATTTTTTTACTGATTTGTTTGATTCCGGTGCTCGGTATGGCACATTGAACAGTTGCAGGTCGGCATTGACTTTAATTTTAGGTAATCATATCAGTAAAGATGATCGGGTACAGAGATTTTTTAAAGGGTTATTTAGACTTCGCCCACCCTTACCCAAATACGACTCGACCTGGGATACCTCATTAGTCATAGAGACTCTGGCGGGCTGGGTACCCCACGATCAGTTACAGTTAGATCAAATTACAAGAAAATTGGTTACTTTACTTGCTCTTGTTACAGCCCACAGGGTTCAAACCCTATCCAAAATTAAAATTATGAATATTAGTACTTCATCTAATGAAATATCTATTAAGATTCCTGATTTGATAAAAACATCTAGTATAAGATCAAACCAGCCATTGCTTATACTACCATATTTTCAGGAAAGACCCGAAATATGTCCAGCTAAATTATTAGTACGAGTAGATTACTTACGTGTAACCGAATCGTTACGTAATAATCACACTTTTCTGTTTATTAGCACCAAAAAGCCACATAATAAAGTTTGTGCTCAAACATTAAGTAGGTGGATAAAGAGGACCTTGCAGGAAATCGGAATCGATGTTACTGTATTTTCTGCTCACAGTACAAGACATGCCAGTACTTCTTGTGCTCATAAAATGGGTGTCAATTTAGATTTGATTCGAAAAACTGCCGGTTGGTCTGGGACATCGACAACTTTTGCCAAGTTTTATAACAGGGCCATATCCACTAATTCTAGAGAACTTTTTGCTAGAAGCATTTTAATAGATGGTGATTAAGAAATCACTTACATGATTGTTTCTAACATTTTTATAAATTAATTAATTTTGTTTAATTATTAAAATTGTGATATGAAGATATATAGATAGACAGATTAAATCCTTTGTATTTTTATTTTTTTATTTTTATTTATCTAACACGTAAAAGCATTCATTTCACAAATAACTCTCAATATCTACAAGTGTAATATCTAATCTCGAGAACGAAACACTGAAACATAATTAATGATTAAACGAACTTACCTGTAAGTGAAGTTCGATCATAATTATGTGAGGTGTTTCGTTCGAAGAGATTAGCATCCCGCCCTCCCAAATTTAATACCCAAAATTGTGAAATGAGTAAGTATAGTATAACTTTTCTCTGAACTAAATGATGAATTGAACGCAATAAATCTATGGGATTGGGTCAGTCTACCCACATCTTATATTTTTTTTTTTAGTTGTTTGTCTTTAAACTGAGTGCATTAGTGGTGACATTGTATGTGGGACTACAAGTGTAATATCTAATCTCGAGAACGAAACACTGAAACATAATTATGATCGAACTTCACTTACAGGTAAGTTCGTTTAATCATTAATTATACAGTGGATCCTCTAAATAATAACAGACGCTCGGTTCGATCTTTAGGTTAAGCCGCGCTTGCTTAGGTTGGTCCGTGGATGGATGACAGCCATTACATACCTACTAAGTTTCCTCCGTGTCTCAGAAAGCACGTTAAGCATTTGGTCCCGGCCAGTCTTACCAAGGGGTATCGTATTACGCAGTACTAACTGGGTTGTAGAGGTCAGATGGGCAGTCGCTCCATGTAAAATACTGGTATTTAGCTGAATCCGGTTAGACTGGAAACCGAGCCCAAAATAGTTGGGAAAAGGCTAGGCAGATTGATTTTTTGAATACAGTACATATTCTATTATATAAAATGATGGTCCATAGTGTGTGTGGGTGTGTGTGAGAGATATGAGCGCCGATGGCCAATTCCGCGGCGGCGGCGTGGCCTGGAAATTTGCACGGCGGCGGCGGCGTCGCGGCGGCGCGGCATGGCCGACCGTGGGCCTTAGTTTTTTTTTTATTATCAGGGAGAAATTTATTAAAAATAACAAAGAAACCATATTGTTGTTACAAAAAAAGTTTACAGTCTTCTAAATGATAATTGGAGATCACGTTTACTGAAAAATAATCATTTCAGCATTTTGAGTTGAAGTGAAACAGATTTTTTTTAATTAGAGCACTATCTATAATATATCTATAATAAAGCCTATTAAAAAAAATAACGAAAATATAAGTATTTAATTAGTATCTTATATTTTGTTCATCTTTGATCTTATTATTTACATTTTTAAATATTTCTTATAAAAAACATTAAAAAATATAAAAAATAGTAGTCCGCCGGTCTCGGGAGCATGGTCCAAGCTACCGGTGTTTAGGGCTTAGAGACAGGAACAAGGCAAGTTGCTGATGTATAATCCTGGCTACTTGGTTGTGCCTGTGCAAGTACTCGCCGTTAGCCAGACGAGAACAACCAGAAATAATATGTCTGATGGACACACCCGGAAGGTGGCATGCCCGACACACGTCAACCGTCCCGTCCTTCATAATATATTTCCGGTACAAAGTCACACAGACAAAACCCTCAGTTTCCCCAAAGAGCTCGCCGAAACGTAACCAGGACACGCACGCTAGAAAATCCACATCGGGTCATCGGTAGAAGCGCCCGTGAAGTTCTTTGCCTTGTCATATTTCCTTGCGTTCATCGGTGGTAAGTACTTCAGGTTTGCGTCAGTTCTCTTTAGCCATGGACAGCGAGGTGAGGCCCTTGTCCACTGTGACCACATCTCGGTGCATACCCACCTCGGCTTTTAAAAAATATTCTCTGTGACTGCACACCTCGCGGTGGTGGAGGGTCTTCGCGTTTAAAAAGCCTCGACCTCCGGACTTCATTCCGGATGTACAGTCTCATCACCGATGATCGTGGGTGATGCATCCGGTTTTCAGCATCTTCTATCCAGGGCGTCGAGTTCGGTCTGAGTCCATTTGAGTATGCCGAAAAAGTACATTAAAACCGGCATGACCCAACCATTGAAGGCGCGCACCTTGTTCCCCCCTGAAAGAATGCTATTTAATACCTTCTTCAGGCGACCGAAGAAGCGCTCCCTCAACGATTGCTTCATGTCAGGTACGTTAATACCTAACGCTTCCTTTCCTTTAGAAATAGAGTAAATAAATGTATAAATAAAGCAAAAAATAAATACCGCCAAGAAGAAATAAAAAAGTGTAAAAAGAACATTAGAAAGATTTGGACTAAAATTAATTCATGGATAGGAAATGAAAAAAGAAGTGTAGATTCTGTTATTCTAAAGTACTTGGGAAAATTAGAGTGTTCGGTTGATAGTTTATGTAATAAGTTTTCAACAACATTTACCAAAGAAATCTTAGATATAAAACACGTTTGTACTCATAAGTTCTTGGAAAGGTCAAGCTATGTTGATACCGGAAAGGTATCACTGCGGTTTCAGAAAGCTTATCCAATAGATATAGATAAAATAATTAGTTTGCTAAGTTCTGATAAGTATGATGGATTAGATAAAATTAGAGTTAAAGAAATAAAATTATTAAAATCTAAGCTGAGCCCTGTAATAGCTTTATTTATTAATTTATGTATTGAAAAGGGGTTATACCCCGAGAAATTAAAATCAGCATTAATAAGACCTATTTTTAAACAAGGGGCACATAGTGATTACGCAAACTATAGGCCAATAGCCATATTGTCAGTTATAAATAAAATAGTAGAAAAGTTTATTGTGAATCAGGTAAGTGTTTTCTTGGAAAAACACAATATTCTGACAGATGCACAACATGGTTTCCGACGTGGACGGAGCACCGCGACGGCCTTGGCGCGGTTCGCGGACGACGTCAATGAGTGTTTGGATCAGCGGAAGCAGGTGGTGGTGGTCTACATTGATTTCAAAAAAGCGTTTGACACCTTAGAACACCACCAGCTGCTTCAAGCTATGGAGGAGTGCGGGGTCGCGGGACCACTGAGCAGGTGGTTCCATGCCTACCTCACAGATCGGACGCTGCGAACGGTTATTGACGGCGTCGTCGGGGAGCCCAGACACGTCACGTGTGGTGTGCCAACTGGATCGGTGTTCGGTCCCGTCGGATACATCATGCATGTCAACAGTATGAGCAATGTGGTTCGTAAGTGTCGCATCTATATGTATGCTGATGATACTTGTCTAGTTTATGCGGATAAAGATTTAAATATAATTGAAAGTTACATTCAGAAGGATTTTACTAATATTATAAAATGGGCTCACGACAATCATACATCATAATCAACATAAATAAAACCAAATGTATGCATATATGATCTCCTTATCTTAAAACAAAAATCGAACGTCTGCCGCGCATAGTGTGACATAGCTATGAGTGTCTGCACAGTGACGGACTGGTGTTGTGTGAGTGTGCAAACATTGAGGTGGTGGAGGCATACAGGTACTTGGGTTTAGTCATAGACAACAGCTTCTCATGGAAAACTCACATTATACAACTATGTGACAAACTCAGGTCAGTACTTGTGAAATTTTACCACCTTAGTTTTGTGCTGGATAGGGCAACATTGTACATTGTTTACTATGCATTGGTGGACTCACTGCTTTCTTATGGGCTGGCGTGCTATGGCAATACATTCAAAAAATATTTAGATAAAATAAAAAAATTGCAAATCAGATTCATGAAAATATTAGTAGATAAAAAGACAAGAAACAGGTGTAAAAGTAGTGATTATGAAGAGTTATTTTTGGAATGTAAAATGCTGCCGGTCCATGAGAGGGTAGTGTTGTCAGTAGCTTTAGAACAATATTGTAGCAATGAGTTTAAAACCAAAGTGATACACACAAGATCACAAAGGAACAATAACATGAGAAGATTTGTAGTGCCCACTTGTAATAATTATTATGGTAGAAGATGTAGAAAGTTTCTAGTCCCAACTATTTTTAATGACCTTCCAGTCGATATATATAACGCTTGTATCTCTAAAACCTCCTTTAAAAACAAATTAAATAAGTACCTATATAATATTTTCTGTCAAAGCCTCGCTGTAGTAGAGATAGTTAAATAATGTTAACACACCTGCTTTTTTTTTGTTGTTTTCTTGTTATTTTAAGGAATGCAAGAATATTTTTATTTTTATATATTAGGTTTTTTTTGTTTTTTGTTTTACTTCGTTTTACTGTTTTTGTGGAAAAGTGTCAATATGAAAATCTTAATAAATGTAAAGGAAAAAAAGCTACGTCTGCCAACAAACTGCTTTGCAGTTTGGCGGGGGTAATTATGTACCATGCAAACAATATTATTGTGAATAAACACTTTTTCATTTTAAACACTTTTTCATTTCATTTCATTTTCATTCATTCCGACATACCCAAATACTTATAGCTTTCCGATGAGGAAAGAGATCTTAGGTGTATGGAGTCTGAGAGCTGAAGTCCCTCGGATTCCATAATCTCCCCTTACTTTACATACATGACTGCACATTTGTCCACACCAAATTCCATCCTGATGGCGCTACTAAAAGTTCCAGTTACTTTAAGTAGCTCCATCAGTCGCAATTTGTTGGGGGCAAAGAGTTTCAGATCATCCATGTAAAGCAGGTGAGATATAACCTGACCATCTTTCCTCAACCGGCAGCCTAGGTCTGAATTCTCCAGCAATGTGCTTAGAGGATTCAAAGCTAAACAGAACCAAAGTAGACTCAGACTGTCGTCCTGGAATATTCCCCGCTTAATCCATACAGGCTCATCGCTCCCCTGGATCTGTCGACATCCTGGATATCGAAGGACCGTCTTCCATTGCTCCATACATGACTCAAGGAAGGCGCGTAGAGTTGCATCTATTTTGTACAACTCCAGCACCCTCATGAGCCACGTATGTGACACCGAGTCATAGGCCTTCTTATAATCTATCCAACATGTCGACAGACATTAGCGGGATCGACGAACCTCGGTAAAATATTCGACTCTACTGCGTTAGCGACGAGTGTGGCGAAGCGACTAGGCCAACTAATTACGGAGATGAGGCGCGTCGCGCGGTGCGTTGTGCGGCGCGGCTCGCTTTCAATTCTAACATACTATGACGATTAACGATGTATGAGAGATGTGTTTACGGAGAAGCGATTTTACGCGCGTTTGCTGACACACGCGCAAAAACAAATATATCGCAGATGACACCGCCTCTCCGTAAACGGGAAAACACGCAACGGGCCGCAAGACGCGCCGCACAACGCGCCGCCCGACGTGCCGCATGAGCACTTATGCGGTCGGGCCGCGCGTGCGAGTGAGAAAGCATGTTGCGACTCGTTGCGACGGCGCGCCGCGCGCTAAACTCGGCGGCGGCGCGCCGACATGAATTCACGGCGGCGGCGGCGCGCCGGCGCGGCGCTCATACATATATAGTGAGTGTCGGCGCGACAAAGTTTCGCGAATCATTGCGACAGCTCCCAATAAGTGTGTGATGCGGGCGGGGGGAGGGGGGGGGGAGCGGGTCCTGCTCGTGTTTGAGCTCAATCAGAGCGCCCCTATTTGCATATCTTTTGTCGCGTTGCTCTGCTGACGCGGCTCCTGTCGGGGAGCGGTGGGGCGCTGTGGACCACTGTCTGCCATGTCTGTGAGTCGATCGGTGTTACGACACACGTGATCACCCTCTCAATAGCTCTTTTAACATATGCGTCTTTGGTAGACCGATGACCCGGTAAAGGTTGCGGGGACCCGCTGGATGTGAGACGCACGAGACCGGTCAATGTGGCGACACTTGGGGAAGCCTATGTCCAGCAGCGGTCGTCTTTCGGCTGAAATGATGATGATGCCTGTTTGTTAGCTGGGTGTAGTGACAACAATGGTGGCATCGATCCCCACGCTCATGTAACACCGCGCGCCGCCTGCTTCTCAACGTCCTCATCGCCCGACATCAACCAGCCGCACCATCTCCCTGTAGGTGGCCCCCTGCGCGCGGTCAGGGCCGGACTTCGGCTCAACAGTGGCGGGGCGCGTATCCTGCCGCCACTCATTACCATTGCCATGCTCATTGAATCACATCATTTATTCAGCGAATATGCCACCGGGAGTTTTCTTTTTATCTAGTCAAAAAGTTTTATTATTCAAATCCACGGGGAGCTAAACAAGATGGCATTTACCAAGTTAGGAGTCGCGCGACGCCGTGGACGCGGTGCCAAACAGACTAACTAACGAAGCCGGACGACGCTAAATTGAATACGCAAACTGAAAAAACTCTGCCGTCCGCACCGTGCCGTATCGTGCCATGCCGCGCCGCACATTGTTGCATCATACCGTGCCGCGCCGCGCGCCGTGCCGCGTGTATCCCGCAACTGGACTGTTTAGTTTTACGGACCTCGGCCAGAGCGATGTACCCTGCTACCACACGTCCGTCAGCTATAATACACGAGCAGTGCACTCACCGCGCAGCGCGAAGCCCGGGGCTCCCGGCGCCCCCGGCGCTCCCACGGGATCTAATTATCGGGCTCTGCTACTTCTTTTTGAAGACGCTTTTTTGTTGAAATCTTATTGGACGAGATAAGGTTGAGAACGTTTCTATTGTTTCACGTAATGAATAAAAGGAAGCGGCCAGCCGCGGCGGCTCAGCGGCGCGGAGTGTGGCGGAGTGTGGCGGAGCGTGGCGGAGCGTGGCGGAGCGTGGCGGAGCGTAGCGGAGCGTGGCGGAGCGTAGCGGAGCGTGCCGGAGCGGTGCTGTGTGGAGCGGAGAAGTGCGGTGAGGCAGTAGAGTTTTTATTTTATATAATTACTAGCGGACGTCACGAGGTTTCACCCGCGTAGTTCCCGTTCCCGTGGGAGTACGGGGATAAAATATAGCTTATGTTATAAAGACATGTCTTTCTAAAGGTGAAACAATTTTTGAAATCGGCGCAGTTGTTTTTGAGTTTATTCATTACAAACATACACACAAAAATACAAATCTTTCCTCTATAAAATATTGATATTATATATATTATTTATATAATATAATTAATAATTATATTAGTGTAGATTAGTCGCGCGGGATGCAGCCTCGTTACTCGCTACTGAGAACTTTGAACAGAAGTTAATTATCAAACGACTAATAGTTATTCTGAATAAGGATACGCTCTCGGCTCATATTTAGCGCTTAGTCATAATGTATCTTCTGCGACTTTACAGAAGATGGATCCAGATCTGTGGGACTCTCTCGCGTGCAGTTGAGCGTACGGCACAGCTCAGCGGCGCGGTGCTGCGGTGCTGCGGTGCGCTCGAGGGAGGTGAGATACACGTCAACATTGGTCGACGCTTTTAATATATTGAGAGTCCGCTACTGTGACGCTGTGCACTGTGCACTGTGCACTACTGCTCGCTGTGAGCCGCGCCCCACTGACACAGTGTCGCGACACGCTGCCACTCGGACACCGGCGAAGCGGCGTCGTGTGTGGCTCTTCGGGGAGTAGTTACTTACGTCGCTACTCGCGCCGGCGCGGCGGCGGCTAAATTGGATTTCAATATTGCGTCTGTATAATGTGGAGGAAGATCCATTTAGATGATAGACTCCTTCATTAAGTGTGCCTTGCAGCGCGGCGCAGCGTTTTGCAGAGTTTACTTAAATATGGAATATAATCGGATTGTTAGTAAGTATTGTAACTCCGGCGTTGTTATTACTTTTCCGTTTTTATTAGATGGTTTCTTTGTTTTATCTGCAAATATTATTCATTACTACTAATGGCCAAACGGTGACGGGAGTGTTACAACGTTGAACAACATTGTGAAAACATAAAAAGATTCACGCTGTCCATGTCCATGTCCATGTCCGTGTCTGTCGCGACGCGCGACGCCTAAAGCAAAACTGACTCGCGGTAGTCCGAATGTAATTTAATTCGTAATTCCGAACTCTTTAACACGAAAACTTTTTTCAGCGCTTCGTGTGAAATGAATAAGTGCGGAAGTTTGTGCGGCTGATAATGAACCGCCCTAACTTTTAATAATTGTGAAATGGCTGGTTGAGGCGCGACCACAGCGTGACGTGAACTAACAACACTCGCTGGGGTACCGCCGCACCACGTGCCACTGTGCGGTGTGCCAATCGGCCAACGCCACTTCCGCCCACACGAAGACAACTACTTTGAACAGGATTAATATAAGCTAGTCGTAGGATAGTCTAGTTAGACCAATGCAATACATTCTTACTTTTACAGTCACTATGGTGTTCCTTCACGGCTACTTAGCGATGTAAGATGCAACGACTGATCATCAGTATAGTCCTGATAATTGCTGCATTCAATAAATCAAACTTAATGTTGAGTCATTGCTGCTCAAAATGATGGAAAATAAATAGCGTGTAATAAATCGCGGCGTTATTTTAATTAGCGCGTGTAACAACGTGTCGACATTCCGTACTACACAGATATCGAGAGCGGCCTCGGCCTGCAGACGGACGGATTGATGAGCACCCCCTCCCTCAGCCTCCCCCCCCCGCCCCCCACCCGCCACACCACACCGCACCGCGCTGATACTTTTAATATTGTCGAAGTCAAGACGACGGCGGAAGCATTAGTTGGAATTGTCAGCAGTTAAGTAAGTTATTAATTTATTCACGGGAGCAGAACTGTTCCGTTCGTTTCATTACGAGTTGATCTGCGAAGTTGTCTCGGCGCAGGCAACAGTTCACATGACTCGCGTCAATATGTCGCGTGCCGTGCGTGCTACATGTGATCTCGACTGTGTCTCTCCCCTGCATACGTAGTACTCGGTACGTAGACAGTACCGAGTTTTTCTCACATTAGGTATCGAAAATACTGCGTAAGGACCTACGCGGCCACAACCTCGAATCTTGACCACAGAAGCTTCGAGCAGAAAACTGCGTGCTGCGCTGTGTTGAACCGCGTGTCACGCGGCGGCGTCATCTGCGGGCTCTGCCACAATCAACGCTTCATTTCAAGCACACCCGCTCTCATGCATCGCCATAATATGTTTGAACCAAAAGCGGGCCGCGACTCCACAAATGAGACCTAAGGCGATCACTCCGGGTGAAGTTAGTTAGTCACCAAAGATATCGGAAAGCATAGTATTACTCGTCAGGTGCATATCCGCGGCAGATTGATGGCGCGATGTGTCAGCGAGTGGCCGGGAGTCATGTGCGGAGGCACGCCGTTTTATTCTTAACAGGTTCTTGTGTTTGTGTTTCAATAATGTATTTTTTGTTCGTGCGACACTTAATATTGGATGTTTCGTGTTACTTAGTGTACATTAAACTAAATTAATGCTTTCACGAATAATTAAGGTAATACTTTATTTACAGCAGCATGTAGACAGGAGACGACAACGTCTTGGTGTTTCGAGATACAACAGTCCCCCTCGCCCCGCACGGCATGTATAGGCAACAGCGCGTATAGCCGAAAAGCCTTTTGATTCTTAAATCCCAGTATAAAAGTGTCATTGTGTTCGCACCGTGTCACCCCGCCACCCGCGCCCCTCGCCCCACGCAAGGACCCGCTTCCGGGCCCGCGCCGCACAAAGCCGTCTTGCGCCTCTTTTATTATATTATTCGCCATCCATCTTTTGAACAGTGCCGTCACATTAAAGCCTAAATAAAACGTGTCACCGCGGAATAATGCCCTCCATCTCCAACACGCTTGTGTGGTATCATCCTCCCCCCCCACACCCCGCACGCGCCGCGCTCTCTGCAGTAGGCTCACGATGTGTTGACCAGCAGAATGCGCAGTGCAGGAGCATCCCACGTCAAACTGTTCTGCGGCTGGAAGCTACTTATTTTGAAAACGCAGACATTTCCATAAACATACTGTAGCATGCGCACCAAAGTCAAAATAGCAGGGGTGGCTTTCTGCTACTAGGGAACACAACGATGACGAGTAAAGCACGATGTTCAAAAACTCCACAGAATGTCAATAGCAAATACAGTGCACACACGTACCTTGGACTGCTACGACACACGCTGAGCCTTCCAACTCCGATGGTTCCAAGGGCAGGAACACACGAATTCCGGGATGCGAGTCTGCGAGTCACGCGCGTAGAAGAAAACGATGGTTTGTCCAGTATTCGGACAGGAGAACGTTAAGCGCGGAAGGAGATGTTCTCACACACGGGTTTTTGAAAAGAAGTGTTTTCGCTCCAACCTTTTAACGAGTCACGGTATGCACCACAGACTATATAAGGTCTGCGTTTTACAAACTGATGGAGCGTTGAACATAGGATAATAGGATTTGTAAAATGAGTATGACATACGTTTAATTTTGTTCGGTGACGGAACACATACAAATGCACATTAAAAGAAGATTATGTGAGTGGTTAGACATGTGGTAGTGACTAATGACTCCATTTACAATAATATGTGCTTGCATACGCAACTAACTTAAGCTGTTAAATACCCTGAGGTTTCCGTACAGACTTGTATGTTGATGGTTTGTCCATCACGGAACTTCGTGGAGCACTTCCGACGTTTGGCCCTCAAACAGGAACGGATCGGGGCTGCCTTCAGGCGGCTTCTGCCCAACCTGGGGGGTCCAAACGCTTTCTTTTTCGCATCCATTGGGGAAAATACCACCCAAACATCCGTCAGTGTTCAGAAAGAAATATCAGTGATTAACCCCACTGAAAACACAATGTTTCTTACCCCAGTCGACGGATACGAAGTAAACCAGATCTTAAAGAACCTTAAAAATAAAAATAGTCACGGCATAGACGAATTACTCCCACCGACTCTGTTCAGGCAGTGCGCAGACGAACTTACCTTAGCGTTCTATAAATTAATAAAACAATCCTTCGAAGAGGACACTTTTCCTAATCAATTAAAAAAAGCTTTAATTATACCTATCCTTAAAAAGAACGCTAAAACAGACCCAAGCAATTATAGACCAGTTTCCCTTCTTCCTACAGCATCCAAAGTCTTCGAAAGAGCAATGTGTGATCGTGTATATTCCTTTTGTGAAAAATATAAGATATTCGATGACTGCCAAAATGGATTTCGCAAAAACCGATCCACAACGCTAACTGTTTTTAGATACATCCAGGAAGCATTAAACATTATAAATAATAAACTATATGCAATAGCAATATTACTCGATATGACAAAGGCCTATAACAAAGTGCTATTTAAAATACTACTACATCGGTCATTCTCCAATTAGGTGTTCTGCACCTAATTACCGTACCCTTTTTATTTGTCACTGATTGGACATTTAACACATTAGAATATGAAACACATCAAAGATACGAATTTAATAGTTAATGAGGCATTTAACTATTAGTGGTGGTTTTCGAGATAATGAGACTTAAAAATTTTATGTGTATGGTAATTAGATAAGTTGAATATTTGATGCAAGCAATGCCAAGTAAAATATTAAAAATGATAATATCACTCATTCGACATGAATTTTTCATTTGTACACAATCTTATTAAAATTATAGCATTAGAATTAACAATGTACCTCATATCCAATCGTAAAAAAAACACTTTATCATTGCTATCGTTTATTAAAAATTAGACACTTTCGATGAGAACCAGCTAAAAACTAATTAAAAAAATTATATGTCTTAATTGGTAATCTTTTAAAGGTAAGTTTTCTAGATTTAAAGTGTAAAATCCATGATGTCTACCATGTTCACATTCAATTGCTTCATACATACATTGTTGCGTATTACAGCTTAACTTTCGCATTGCAAGTAGGTTCGGTTTTGATGAACTCCAAACGACTTGATGGACTTTCATTGTGCCCTTATACTCCCGTATCTCTTTAGTGTTCAGAAGATCCTTTTGAAGAATATCTGCTTTTTCTATTATATCTGTAATGACTCCCTTGACATTGGCTCTCAATTTTTCAGAAAGTGTTTCGATATCGACAATATCGCATCCCTGAGCCACGATTCTATCTGCTGTTCTTTTTATCGTTGCCCCCTCTCCATCTGCTGAGCTTTTGCCGTGACCACTCTCTGTATAGTTCCAGCCAACCACTATTAGATTAGGATATTTTTTTTTTTTACACTATTTAGTTACTTAGATATACCATTTTAAAATCCTCATGATGAACCCTTTATCGAGCCGTTCAGGCTGCCGAGCGAGCCAAACATTTGAATTTGGCGCCAAAAATCCGCCATTTTGTTTCTTTTTTATTTTGATATACCTACTCAGTGTCACTTTCACAGTAAATACGAATCTAACGAAACCTCTCAAGCTAAAATCCATCGAGCCGTTCAGGCCACAGAGCGTGCCAAACAATTATACATGCATACATACATACATACATACTCTCGATAAACATAACCCTCCTTCTGGCGCAGTCGGGTAAAAACAAATGAAGTACAGCTCATAAGATCTGGTGTTAAATCAATACATGCATCAATTCCCCAAGGAAGTGTTATTGGCTGCCTCCTGTTCCTCATATATATTAATGACCTCCCCAAAAACCATAGACGGGCCATGTGTACTTTTTACGGATGTTATCTCGATCCTGACCTCATGTCAAACAATTGATAATTTAAATGAACAACTTACAACTATTCTTGGGAAAGCTATAAACTGGATGAGCGACGGTCGATGGTCTTAGTAAAATTTATTTCGAGATTATGTCTCGAAATAAATTTTACTAAGACCAAATTAATAGCGTTTCGCCCTTGGCAAAAAAAAACAAATAAATATAGACTTTACCTTCAATCAACAAAAAATAGAAACAGTTAAAAATTTCACTCTCCTAGGCCTAACAATAGATACACATATAAACTGGAAAACACATACGGACAGTAAAATCTAAAATTTCAAAGTTTTCATTAAATCTCCGCGAAATTAAAAAAAAACAACTAATCTACAAACCGCACTAGCCACATACTACGCTTATGCCCACGCTTGGTTCAACTACGGCATCATCTTATGGGGAAATAGCACAGACGCTCCGTCCTTATTTACCCTCCAAAAAAACCTAATACGAATTATTACTTTTATGAAATGAAAACTCTGTTCATAAACTCAACTGTTTTTATTCGAAATTATCACACAATTCACTGCACAGTATACACTCGACACGTCTTAATGCTACGATAGCCAAACACGAACTAACTACCGACTGCCGGTCTGTCCCCGGACGGTTTCATTGCCCCCACTCTTACTCCCCTACCATAATGATACTCGGGTTCGTGATTGGCTACAAAAGTGACAGCTAGTGTTGCCATATTTCTCCGATACAGTGCAACCTCCCGGTGCACTCACTCAGTTGCCAGTCAGCAAATAATGCTATTAACACAAAAATGTATAACAACAGTATTTTTTTTTTTTTAATTACTCTTAAACTTGTGAACTAAACGAAATAAGTTAGTATAAAACTGCAATTTCACTACTTAAAAATATTCATAGTACCTATATATCATTACTTATTCTTTTTAAATAACATAACAAAATCACGACACTCGGTTAATTTGGTACTTATAATTTGTACCTTAACTCAACTGTAATTATTGTAAACAATAAATAGTATAGACGATTTTATATATATTAGTGCCCTTTTTCAATTTTTTTTTACAATGTTTTACATACATCTTATCTTTGTGCTATTTGATCGCTGTCGCAAAACAGACAGGGGAATTTCATCATCGGTACTATAATTTGAATCTGAATCACTAGCACTCGATTTATCTGATTCTGTGTCAAGAGATTTTAATGTAATCCACGGCCTCATCCTGTCTGCTGCGACAACGCTTTCAAACTTTCTCTTTTGTTTGCCAAAACCAGGTATATTAGCAATTTTATACCTGTCGTTGCCTAAACTCTCAACTATCCTGTAAGGACCTATAAACTTAGACATCAGTTTGGAACTTTGCCCTTGATTATAGAAGTTTGTTCTGGTTATTTTCACAATATGACCACACTTATAAACTGCAGCTGGAACTCGTCCAGTGTCATGCCGACGCTTTTGTTTTTCCTGGCTTTTTTTAATATTAGTATATATTTCCTGTCGAATATTCTTTAGATTTTAATCATTATTGTTTAAATTTATGTCAAGTTTGTTAGTTAATTCATCGCGAAACTTTTGTAAGGCACCTTATTTTAAAAGGTCGTTAGGTGGTGAATTAATAAAATATATATTTATTATTTTTAGAAGGTTTATTGAAATGATATAGAGAATATTCATAGATATAATTCGTGTATTTTTAAGCAAGTAATAATACGTATTTAGCTATTCAGAACAGTTTAATACACGATCAGTAATCATACTCATAAATAGTTTAATTAACTAGGTAAATATTAAATAACAGTGTAAATCATAAAGAACACAGAAAGTAAGTACTTACACAATATCGTTGATGTGCACGAGGCGATGATGAAATAACGAATGGCTCTCGATCTTTTTTTTTTTTTTTTTTTTTGGGAATGGCATCTCGCAGTTCAGTCTAGAAGAGACTGGCTACTGCTTAACCGGACTATACCTGTGGATGCCTTGAAGCTAAGGCCTCCAGCCAGGGGCATGATTACTAAAAACTAAGCGACCACGCCTAAGGGCACCCCCTGTGGGGTACGAACCTCGGCTTAGGGCGTCGCTGGGGGCAGCAAAGGGACAGGCTGGATCTGAGTGTCATTATTTAGGGGCTCGTTTGAAATTACTGGCTCAGCATCGCGGGCTGGCTCTAGCAAGGGTCGGGGGGGAATTGAACGGGGATTACGCGCCGGACCTCGGCGGCGAGGTCGGTATGTCTTCGGTTTGTATCTGTATTTTCTACGTACGGTGCTGGTGTCTTTGCTACTCTCCTGTAAGAGGGTAATAGCGTCGTCGGGGGTGACAAGAGTGTGCCGAGGACGGCGGACTGAGCTGATACGCGATGGGTCGTATCGGGCGGCCGATGCGATCAGGGGGTTCCTATGCTTAATAGAGGAGTCGAAAAAACGCTTTGCAAGACGTTTCATGAATTGCTGGATGGTGGGGATTCTAAGATCTAGGTGAAGACTATCGTTACGGACGTAAGGGGGGGCTCCGGTGATCTTACGGAGAAAGCGGTTCTGCAAGGTCTGCATCCTGTGGGTGTGGCGGGGATGGGCATGAGCGAATACGACACAAGCGTACGTCATGATAGGTCGGATAACTGCCGTGTAAAGACGCAACTTGCACTTGAGTGACAACTTGCTCTTTTTGACTAGCATGAAGTGGAGTCTGCCCATGGCAAAGGCTGCTCGGTTACGAGCTGCTTTGATATGGGCCGCGAAAGTCAGGTGTTCGTCGAGGATGACACCGAGGTACTTGGCTTGCTTCTCCCAAGGGATAGGCTTGCCGAACATAGTGATGGGGGCAGGTGACGGTCGCTGATGGCGTAACTTCTGATAGAGTACAGCCTGGCTCTTCTCAGGGTTTACTTCGATCCTCCACTTACGAAACCAAGCGCCGAGTGAATCGGCGGCCTGTTGAAGTGCACGATGGATGCAAACCTGAGATCGGCCGGTGTAGTAAATAGCCGTGTCGTCGGCAAATAGGGCAACCTGAACTTTCTTGTTCGTTGGGATGTCGCTGGTGAACAGCGTGAAAACTAGAGGAGAGAGGACGGAACCCTGAGGGACTCCAGCTCGGATGGGGTGGGGAGAAGATAGAGATTTTCCCACGCGGTAGCGAAAGGTGCGATCCGACAGAAAGTCTCGTAAGATGAGCACGAGACGGTCCGGCACACCGAGTTTATACAGCTTGTATAATAAGCCGTTGTGCCAGACCTTGTCGAAGGCTTTCGCTATGTCGAAGTACAACACCCCCGTCATCGCTCCACGCTGGAAACCAGCGCTCAAGTGTTCGACGATGCGGTGGACTTGGTGTATGCACGAATGTTCGGTTCTGAAACCGAACTGTTGATCGGGAATGAGGCCTTTTGACTCGGCATAATCTCTGAGTCGCTTATAAATAAGTCTCTCATAGATTTTGCCGAGCGCGCTCAGGAGACTGATCGGCCTGTAGCTCGAGGGCTGAGCTTTCGGTTTCCCAGGTTTGGGAATACCGATGACGGTGGCCTCTTTCCACACTTGGGGAAACAAGTTGTTGCTCAAGGCGCCATTGAAGATGGCTGCCAAAAGGACTATGAGCTGGGCGGGGAGGGTTTTAAAAATCCTATTGGTGAAGCCGTCGGCGCCAGGGGCTTTCCGAGGCTTGAGCTTGTCGATTATATCCTTCACCTCGTCTGGAGTGACCGGAGGGAGGGGATCGTCGGGGTCTTCTACGGGAGGGAGAGCAGCCCTTCGTTCGACTTCTGCATCCACCTCATCGAGGTGCTGCTTGTCTACTGGAAGGGTGCTAGGGGAGCACTGTGATTCCAAACTGTCGGCCAGGCATTCTGCCTTCTCAGAGTCGTCAAAAGCGACGCTCTTGTCAGGACGGATGAGAGGTGGAGAAGAGGCCTCCTCGGAGGACCTCAGCTTCCTCTGAAGTTGCCAGAAGGCTTGGTGGGTTGGCTCCAGTTCGCTGAGCATCTTGTCCCATTGATTCGAACGAAACTCACTAGTGCGCTTCTTTACAGCACGCTGTAAATAACGCATGTGAGCTTTGTTCTCATCGCAGGGCCAGACGCTATAGGCACGTATGGCCGCGTTCTTCTCGTTTATCAGTTCACGGATGTCGTCGGGTAGTTTCCAGCGTTGATCACTCAACACTGGGACTTCCCGAGAGCAATCCTTTAAAATGGATTGCACGTGAGCTGTAAACGAGTCGATAGCGGCCTCGGTGTCTGCGACTGAGACAATGTGGTCGGGGATACCGTCTAGGTGCGGTGACGTGTCGGATTTCAGCATATCGCTTACTTTCTTCCAGTCGGTTATTAGGGTGGTAGGAGTGGGTTGGCTAGGGTCAGAGATACCCGAGCGAGAAACTAGGTGCATGAGCACTGGGCGGTGGTCAGAGTTAAGCTCGTGTAGCGTCTCAATTAAATGTAACCTAAGGCTAACATTCTTGAGCAGCGCTATATCGAGCACATCGGGACGATGACTAGTGGTGTCGGGATAGTGCGTGTTCTCCATAGGAGCAATGGGGTCAAAGTTGATGGTCTGGCCTAGATCGCAGACGACTCTCCCTCTCGGGTTAGTCATACTACTATTCCAGGCGGGATGTTTGGCGTTGAAGTCGCCCGCTATGATAACGGAACCACTCATGCCGAAGAGTTTGGTGAGATCGTTAACCAGGAGGTTATGATTCTCAGACGTGTTTGAGGGGGGCATATAGGCAGACATTATATGAAGCGGTTGATGACCTGTCATGGCTAGCCGACAGATTGAAACCTCCAGTAGGGATTCTAGGGGAGGGGGGTCGATTGGGATGCAGTGCAGTTCCTTGCGGTAATAGATGAGCGTACCGCCTTTGTGGCAACGTGTCCTATCATTGCGAACTAAACGATAGTTGGCAATTTTAGGATCACGATTGCTGGGTTTTAGGAAAGTCTCTTGTATGAGGAAAACGTCTATTTGATAATCGCGAAGGAAGGACGCGATCTCGTCGCGTTGCCCTCCCATGCCATTAGCATTAAAAAAGCCTAACTTTAGGGACCGGGGTTGGGTGCACGATGCTACGGGTGTGATATCCATTATTGGGTTTGATTGAGGTTACGAAGGGCTTCCGCGATCCTAGGATATCTCGCGTAAATCTCATTGATCTGTTTCAGGTCCTTAGCTAACCTGAGCTCGGCTGCTAAGCAGTCGGCCTCAGGTGAGATAAACACCTGGAACCTCATGAGGGTGTCGATAGTACTCTCCTCTTCCTGGTTGGAAGGCCGGGGGCTAGGGGAGGGAAGAGGGACCTGGGGCCGAGCCACTGGAGTGGGCATTGGGACTGGATTGTCCATTAGGCCAGGCATTGGCAACGGGTTGGGCTGGGATTTCACCAGGGCAGGGAAGGCACGCTGGTGGTTTAGCTGGTTCCAAGGAGAGGGCCTCTGTGGGCTGAGACGCTCAGGGAGGTCCTTGGATGGGGCTTTCGTCAGGGGGCTTTCCCTCTGCTGACGGGCTTGGGCGCGATTCGCCAGTCTGTTGGCGAATTGTTTGGGGGCTTTGGGACAGCCCCTGTAGTTAGCCGGGTGGCCAGATTGACCGCATAGCACGCAGCTAGGCGGCTCTGTACACAGAGCCCTTTTTTTTTTTTTTTTTTTTTTTTTCGGATGGGAAATCATCAAATGACTTCTCCCGCTCTGGGCTGAGCAGGAGGGAGTGTCAGACTTTTACTGACTAAAACCCATCCATGTTCCTTCATCGCCCTTTGTGTTCCGGGGCCACGGTATCTCTTTCGAATAGTCCCGCAGCCCCGGCAGGCTTCGGTCCTTGCGGACCCCTTCACTATTGCTGACTCTCTTTGAGGCGCGCGTGGAACACGAACGCGCCGTCGACACGGCCTGTCGTCATGAGACGTACGGACGGCGAGCTAGCCCATAGCTCCCCGTCCACAGGCCCGCGCCTACGGTGGCCGGAAGCCACCACGTGGCCCCCGACGCCCGGGGCGTCTCCCGCGGCGGCCGGGACGTGAGGATCTCTCCCTGTCCTGTTCCGCCACCTCCTTCGCTAGCATGACTGCTTCGCAGAAGGAGGTGACGGCGTCCCATTCCGTCTCGCTCCGGACCATGGCACGAACCAGGGCCGGGAGCGAGAGGTCGCCGCCGCCAATCGCCGTTACGAGGACACGGCGGTGCTCCGCCCAAGCGGGGCACACCTCCACCGTGTGCTCCACCGTGTCCTCCGGTCGATCCTCACAATGGTGACACCCGGGCGTTTCCTCCCGCCCGATTCGGTGCAGGAACTTACCGAAACATCCGTGTCCGGTAAGAACCTGCGTCAGGCGGAAGGTGAGGACGCCGTGGCGTCTTTCCAGCCACTCCTCAAAGAGGGGACTTATCGCCACTATTGTGGCGTGCCCTGCACGGGGTTGCGATAGTCGCTCTCTCCATGTCGCCATGAGATCCCGCCGGAAGTCCGTCCGCTGAGCGACAATTTGCCGCGGCAGCGGAGTTTCCCCCCGGCGTAGCGCCTCCGCGCGCCACTCATGTAGGCGCGCGAGGACTATTGCCTCCAGATCCCATGGCGGCAATCCGGCAAGGAGGTTCGCCGCCTCGCGGGAGATCGTGCGGTACCCCCGGACCAGCCTTACGGCTACCACCTTCTGGGGCACGTTCAAGTGGTGGGCGGCACGCCGCCTCAATGAACGTGCCCACACCGGGGCCCCGTAAAGGGCCATGGACCGCACGACTCCCGCGTAGAGCCTCCGGCAGGAGGCGTTCGGCCCCCCCAGGTTGGGCAGGAGCCGCCTGAAGGCAGCCCCTGTCCGCTCCAGTCTGGGGGCCAAACGTCGGAAATGCTCCACGAAGTTCCACCGGCTGTCGAGGACAAGTCCCAGGTACTTCAGCGTCGACTCGACGCCGATGGAAACCCCTCCTGCCATCACTGAGGATCCCGGAGGTGGCGCGTTCCGAGGCCCATGAAAGCACATGGCCTCGGACTTGTGCAATGCCACCTCGAGACCCAGTTGCCGGATCCTCTCAACGACTATCGCAACCCCGCGTGTCATAACTTCGGCCGCCGCCTCGTGCGACCTCCCCTGTGCGAGCACCAGCGTGTCGTCCGCATAGCAGACCACGCTGACGCCGCTAGGGAGGTCGGCGCGCAGCACCCAGTCGTAACCGATGTTCCACAAGGATGGGCCTAGAACCGATCCCTGCGGAACACCGCACGACATCTCTCGCCGGTTCCAGTCTCCACTGCGACCGGGGTAGATGACGTACCTGTCCGCCAGGTAGTCCCCGACCACACGACGGAGGTAGGTCGGCACCCGGTGATACCGGAGTGCCTCCCTTATGCAGCTCCAGGGCATGGAGTTGAAGGCATTGGCGATGTCGAGAGACACCGCCAAGACAACCCCACCCCGGGACACCGCATCCCCCGTCGTGAGGGCCCTCACGCGCATGATGGCGTCCACCGTAGAGCGCCCCTTGCGGAAACCAAATTGGTGTTCCGCAAGGTCCGGCCCAATCCCCGCAAGGTGCTCGGCGAGGCGGTTTGCAACTACTCTTTCAAAGAGCTTGCCCACCTCGTCGAGCAGCACCACGGGCCGGTAGGCGGACGGAGAGTCCGCCGGGCGCCCCGGCTTCCGGATGAGGACCAGCTTCCCCGTCTTCCAACGAAGCGGGAACTGGCCTCTCTCCAAACATGCGCTAAAGAGCCCTTCCAGTCGGGGCCCGAGAGCCTCCGAGGCCAGGACCCAGGCTTTGCCAGGCAAGCCGTCGGGTCCCGGGGCGGTATTTTTGGCACCTAGCCTTCGTACCGCCACTCTCAGGTCTACCCCGGTCACTTCAGGAGCGTCGTCGTCGTCACTTTGGTGGTCCGCTTCCGGCACCGCAGCCGGCGGAGCCATAGGCGGGGGCGGGTGTTCCCCTCGCGAGGGGAACAGAGCGCTCACCACGTCCTCCACGAGCTGAGGCCGGAGACTCTGCGTCAGCGGGGGGGCCCAGGTGCGGAGTTTATCCCGCACCATCTTGTAAGGGCGCCCCCACGGATCTCTGTCGAGAGCCCCCAGCATCTCCTCGCGGGCCAGATCCCTGGCCCGCAGGACAGCCCCGCGGAGGGCGGTCTTAGCCGCTCTGTAGCCCTCATATAGCTCCGCCTCAATGGCTGCCGCATTCGGTGGGCGAATGCGGAGTACACAGAGCCCTGTCCTTGGGACGAGGGCAATCTGCCGTGGCGTGTTCGCCTAGACATTTTACGCACCTGTGCGGTGCGTAACAATGTTTTTGGCTATGGCCGTATAGTTGGCAGCGATGACACTGCCCAACTATATTCTGCTTCCTGGGCCTCTCAATTGAGATGCCCGATAAGGAGCAGACTGCCTTGACCTTAAAAATTGGGTGGTGACCCTCGACTGGGTCACAGATGACGAGCACCATGTCGTACTCGTCACCCCCTTGGGACCTATTCTTATGAAGGCGGTGAACCGCCGAGACGGGGATGCCCTGGGAGGTTAAGTCCTCCAGGATGTCCTGGGCAGGGATCTCCTTCGGGATCCGCCTGATGACCACGCGGGTCGGCTTTTCCTCCGGGAGGGAGAAGGTGTGGAAGGCGATGTTCCTACCACGAAGGGCATGCACCAACTGTCTGTAGTCGGTGGAGGTGGGGACCTTAACTTTAATACCCTGTTGGGTAGACGTCGCGCTTGTGTACTGGATCTTGCGATCCGCACACATCTTGGACACTTCAGTCCACTTCCCCTTTTCTCTGATGTACAGAGCAGGGGGTGTGAGCTTCTTGGTCGAAGCGGATTGAGATGGAGATGGAACCGGTTCCATCGGACTATCCGGGCGGCTGGCAGGAGCCGAGCCAGTAGCCGTACGGCTGGGAGGGCGGTTGATGGGGATCGCGGCTGAGGGAGCAGCTACTCCGGCGGTGGAGGGGATGTGGGAAAGGGATGCGGAGAGGGGGGCGTTCAATGCCGTGACTGCCTTCTTGGCCTTACCGGCATTGGCTTTCCTAGCCTTCTTACGTTTCCCGTTCTGAACGATTTGGAAATCCTCTGGCTCGGATGGTGAGGACTCAGAGGAGGAGATTACTTCGGGCGAGCTATCGGGGGCTTCGGGGCTGTCCACAACGTCCATATCGGCGGAGTTGGGTCGGGGAATAGGAGAGGGAGATCTTGAGTGCGAGTCGTCTGACTTGCCCCAGTTCTCCTTCTTGAATGGCTCAAGGAGCCCATCATAAACTTCCCTAATGTAGGGATTATTGTCCTCTAATAGACGCTTTAGGAGCACTCCTAACGAGGAATTTAATTCCTCGGTTCGGGGCGTTGCCATTATGGCAGAATTAACTACGGGGGGATCTAGCACATAACCTAACCTATGCCTAGTCCTAACCAAACCTATCCCGAGGAGGTACGTGAAACGTAAACTCCCCGGGCAGACAGCTCCCTTAAACGAGGCTACACCTGTGTTTTTCCTAGTGTTCCACTGGCGAGAAGAAAAACACAAACAAACTCGCCAGCTCCACTGCTGTCTGAATGGCCAGAAGGGCCGGAAAACACTGTAAGACCTAACTCCCCGGGCGGGATAACCCAGGGATGTGTTCTCACCCTGTTGGGATTACAGGGAGGTGAGTGCTAAGGTGTGCCCTAAGCTTGTAAACCTGCCGCCGATCTTATTGTGCGGCAGGGCCCTATGGGTCTTGCGACCGATCCGGGCCGCTGGGGTAGAGACACCCAGACGTCCCGGGTGCAGCTGTGGACAAACGGGGATTAGATGCTACCAGACTGCGACTAGGAGATCCCCCAAGGCCGCAGTCAGAGCCCTTCCAACGGGTTGCCTCACCCTGAAGGGGATCGGCGGGTGTGTCGGGTCACCACCCTCTTGACTTCGTTAACACCGTGAGGTATCCGTCAAGAACCACAAAATCGTGGATTTCACCTGAAGGGGCAAAATACGCGGACGAGGTTTTGTCGATTTCCGTTAAGGAAATATGTCTTGAAAAAGACAGTTTTTAACGTATCGAATTTAACTACAAGTAGTTAATTCGACACGGCGCAGCGCAACTAAGTCCGAGCACAAGGCAAAGACTGTAGTCACACTACGACTTGGCGGGCCGGGGGCCGTCGGAGCTCGGCGAGGCGGCGGACGCTACTGACGTAGCGTAGCGGCGAAACCGAGTCGGGGGGCGCGGGGTGCGCGGGGGCAAGGCAGCGACAGAGCGGAGCGCACGTGTGCACTCGGCGGCGG
The DNA here is from genome assembly GCA_963853795.1 of Xestia rhomboidea. Classification (NCBI taxonomy): domain Eukaryota; kingdom Metazoa; phylum Arthropoda; class Insecta; order Lepidoptera; family Noctuidae; genus Xestia; species Xestia rhomboidea. Next base: position 14,171,780 of record OY970781.1, on the reverse strand, counting down.
CCAGGCGTCGAATGTGTGGCTCTCGATCGTTGTGCCGCTTGCTTTTATAAGCGTAAACGATAAGATGGCGGCCGACCGAGTGTCATCGTTTCACAACTTTTAATAGTTAATAATTAAATCGATTAAATCAACAGTTTGCTATTTTAAAATTAAATTAATATTTATTACAATCAAAATAACATATAAATAGCTAACAGATTCGGCCATCCAACATAAAGCGTGTCCTTACGCTAAACTTCTACATAAATAAAGTAAAAATAATCTCTGGAAAAAAAAGGAGGGCCTCATTGTCCCGTTAGTCTTTTAAAACCACAGACCTCATTGTTCTGGGTATCACACTCAATTTAATTGTAGTTACAGGCCTCATTGTCCTGACTACTTCAAAAATTTATACATTTGCAGACCTCTTTGTTCTGCACATAATAATCATACAAATTTTAATTGTAGTTACAGGCCTCATTGTCCTGACTACTACAAATATTTATACATTTGCAGACCTCTTTGTTCTGCACATAATAATTTTGACTATCAGTTGAACTAAGACATGCCAACTAATCAGATTCCTCCTCACTAAGAATATTATCATTAGGTCGAGAAAAGTTAAGCCACGGCTTTAATTTGTCAATCGCAACCACGGTGGAATATTTCTTATTACCTTTTCTAGACAGTGGGGTATCTTCTATCTGATATCTATCGTGTTCGTATACTTTCGTAATTTTATAAGGACCTTGAAATTTTGGGACTAATTTCTTACTATTACCCGTAGCAGGCACTTGTCGTTCTACCCTAACTAAATCTCCCTCATTAAATTGTACAGGTTTGGATCTTGATTTATCATATCTTTTCTTCTGTTGTTGTTGAGAACTAGCAACGAAAGTACTAATTTCTTCTCGGATGGTGTTAAGATCAGACTCTTTGTTATTGGTTGTAACACCATCGTCGATGGCTACAATCAATTTGCTATCACTAACACCCTTGGGTCGAATACCAAAGAGAGCTTCGGCAGGTGTTCTATTAATTCCTTTATTAAAAGTGTTATTAATTCCCCATTGAACATCGGGTAAGTGCTCCTCCCATTTACTTTCAGAGGTTCCTACGCACTTAGCTGTCAGAGAATCTACTATAACTCTGTTATAACGCTCGACTTGCCCGTTTGCTCTGGGGGTGGCAACAGCGTTAAGGACATGAATTATACCTTTCTCAGTCGTGAAAGACTTAAAGGAATCACTTGTAAAGGATGTTCCCCTATCAGATATAATTCTACGCGGGACACCAAAAATACCCATGTACTCGCGCATTACCTTTATGGACGTACTACTTCTGGTATTACGAACTGCTTTCACATAAATAAAACGGGTAAATGCGTCAATGAGAACTAGGATATAAATGTTACCCCTAGTACTTTTAACAAAAGGTCCAACGTGATCCAAATGTATCGTATCAAATGGCTGACTAACTTTTACGATTGGGTTGAGGTAACCAGGCTTTTTACCAGCTGAGGCTTTCGAAAATGCGCATTCCAAACAAGATGAAACATATTTTTTTACGAAACGTCTCATTTTAGGGAACCAAAAATAAAGTTTTATTTTCTCTAGAGTTTTATCCAAGGCGAAATGGCCTATATCGTCATGATTTTGTTTTACTACTTGCCACCTAACGCCCTTAGGCACAACCCACCGATCGCCTTCAGTAGTAACTCGGTATAATTTACCGTTTTTTAATTTGTAATTGTTTTTTATGTCTGTTACATCATCTAAATTTGGATCGTTTAAAATGCCAATGATTCGTTGAATTTCTGAATCGGCATTTTGGACTGTCGTAATCCAATCTGTTTCAATTATATTGCAAACAGAATACTGTACTTGTTGTTCGACAGGTGGATTACGACTTAAAGCGTCGACGTGGCTCATAGACACTCCTGCCCTATATTCAATGCTAAAGTCGAACTCTTGCATGAGTGTCCACCACCGGGCAACTCGTGGTAGCATATCACGTTTTGAAAATGTAGCTCGTAATGAATTGCAATCAGTAATTACTCTAAAACTAATCCCTACAAGGTAAACCCAAAATTTTTGAAGTGAGGCTACTAGGGCAAGGGTCTCTAAATCGTAGGAGGAATAGTTTTGCTCCTCTGGTGTAGTTTGCCTACTGAAATAAGCAATTGGCCTTAGCTTGCCCTGATCGTCCCTTTGTAATAAAATGCCGGCAATGCCTATTTTGCACGCATCGGTATGAAGCTCAGTATCAGCTTTTGGGTTATACAAAGCTAATATGGGTTTTTGAACCAATTTACTTTTAAGCGTTTCAAAAGCGCTTTGCTGATCCTGTCCCCATACCCATGCGGTATCTTTCCTAAGGAGTTGAGTTAACGGTTTAGCCAGTATAGAAAAACCCTGTACAAACCGTCTGAAGAAACTGGCTAATCCTAAGAACTGCCGAACTTGGTGTTGATTAGTCGGGGAAGGGAAATTTTTAACCGCGGAGATTTTCTTAGACCCTGGCCTTATACCATCTTTTGAGACCTCAAAGCCTAAATAATCTACGGAACGTCCAAAGAAAACACATTTTTCTAGTTTTAAAGTAAGATGAGCATTAGACAAAACCTGCAATACGAGTTCTAGTCGCTTTAAACCTTCTGAAATATCGGGTGACGCTATAATAATATCATCTAGATATGCTAGAGCTTCTTTATAACGAAGGCTACCAAGAACCTGATGCATGATTCTTTGGAAGGTGGCAGGGGCGTTAGCGAGACCGAAAGGCATTCTATTGAACTCAAAGTGGCCTTCAGGAGTGACAAACGCAGTTTTATGCTTGTCTTGCTCATTTATAGAAATTTGGTAGTAACCAGATGCCAAATCGAGGGTTGTGAAATAATTATTTCCTGAAAGGACATCTAGCTGGTCATCAATAAGAGGCATTGGATAATTTTCTTTAACTGTCTTCTTATTTAATGCACGATAATCTATGCAGAGGCGATAGTCGCCAGTTTTCTTCCTAACCAAAACTATAGGGCTCGAATACGGTGAGGTAGAGGGTCTAATAATATCATTTTCAAGCATTTCATCGATCATTTCCCTAACTATTTCCTTTTCTTTTGTGGCTAACCGATACGGTCTGTATACCACAGGATCATTGTCTTGTAAGGAGATTGACATTTCAGATACTTGGCAGTTACCTAATTCGGACATAGAAAATGCGAAACAGTTACGAAATCTATTAAGGAGTTGTAAAAGGCTGTTAGACGTAGATTGGTCTAAGTGGTCATCAATGTGTAAATCTGATAATGTAATGAGCCTAGACTGACTTTGATGGTCCTGGGCCGTTACGTGGAGTATGTCTCTTTTGGCCTCTTCACATGCTATTTTACCCCGGGCAACCAAATCATCTTATTTCCATCCGTTGCTGGTTGCTCAATGGTCCGTGGCGGGTGCTTATCGCATCCGCACCGATAGCTACCGTGGCAGCTCACGTCCCGAGGCTGGCTGGGACTGCGGTGAGATGAGTAATGCCGCTGGTCACAGCTACGGGACCGCCGCCCGCGCTGATGGTAGACTGCTTGGCTGGTACGGCTTTGAGACCTCTGGGGCGATTGTTGCCCCCTAGGCCTTTCCCGGGGCCGGTGGCTAGACCGGCTTCGGGATCGGCGCGGTGATCGATGCTCACGGAGCATCTCTCTTGACTGATGGCACGTTCGGCTTCGAGATCGCCGCGGTGATCGATGCTCAAAGAGCATCTCTCTTGATCGACGGCACGTTCGGCTTCGAGACCGCCGCGGTGATCGATGCTCGAGGAGCATCTCCCTCGATCGACGGCTCGTTCGACTTCTGGACTGCTGTTGTTCGCGAGACCTGCCTTGCGTTTCGCCCCTTGGCTGTTGGCTACTGGACCCTGGTCTTGCCGGGCTTAGCAACAACCGGTTCGGGATCCGGCCAGGTGCTTGCCGACTAAGAGAATGCTCGGGTCGCAAGCTGGGCACACCCAGCGAGCTGGGGCGGCGACATTGGGCCGCTTCCTGTTGGCTAGATACGATGCCAGAGGGCAATACAGGAGAGCCTGAATGTTCCATTGTTATCCTGAGGCATAAAAAAAATATAGCACAAGCACCTGTTTTCCTTATATTTGTATACATTCACATTATGTTAAATTGTAAAAATACATAAAATATACATACCATATAAAAATACAGTCTATTTCTAAAATACTGAGTCCGAGAAAAAAAAAACAAATTTTGCCAGGATTTTGGTTCCAAAACTCTGTATTCAGGGACTGTTTGGAGAGCCCCCTATAAGCCTCTAAAGTATTACAACATGCCCCCGATACACCCTGTATATACATACGAGTACATACATATTTGATTCAATCCCACTTCTGAGATGTAAGGCACCTTATTTTAAAAGGTCGTTAGGTGGTGAATTAATAAAATATATATTTATTATTTTTAGAAGGTTTATTGAAATGATATAGAGAATATTCATAGATATAATTCGTGTATTTTTAAGCAAGTAATAATACGTATTTAGCTATTCAGAACAGTTTAATACACGATCAGTAATCATACTCATAAATAGTTTAATTAACTAGGTAAATATTAAATAACAGTGTAAATCATAAAGAACACAGAAAGTAAGTACTTACACAATATCGTTGATGTGCACGAGGCGATGATGAAATAACGAATGGCTCTCGATCGTTGTGCCGCTTGCTTTTATAAGCGTAAACGATAAGATGGCGGCCGACCGAGTGTCATCGTTTCACAACTTTTAATAGTTAATAATTAAATCGATTAAATCAACAGTTTGCTATTTTAAAATTAAATTAATATTTATTACAATCAAAATAACATATAAATAGCTAACACTATACCAAATAAAGCTTCCGCTGCAGATTTTTGAGTGATGGTGTTTATTGTGTTATTTATTCCCCACTGTATTTTACCTAGGCTCGCGTCCCAGTCGCTTTCGTCTTTGTTGAGATTGTGTTTGGCCATAGCATTCAAAATTGTTTGGTTGTATCGTTCTGCTTGGCCGTTCGCTCTGGGACACGATACTGCGTTTAATACGTGTTTGATACCGTAACGATCACAAAAATTCTTAAAAGCGTAAGATGTGAACGACGTACCGCGGTCAGATACGATTCGGGATGGTAATCCGAAATCGAAAAATATATTCTCAAGCACCTTCAGCGTAGTCTTTGTTTTTGTGTTCTTTACGGGTTTTACAAATAAGTATTTTGTAAACCCATCGACAACTGTCAGGATATAAGCATTCCCAGACTTGCTTTTTGTAAAGGGACCAAGATGATCAATATGTATCGTGTGGAACGGTATTTCTACCTTTTGAATGGGATGCAGATGTCCTGACTTCCGTCGGTGGGAATTATCCTTATTGTACGCACACTCAATACACGAATTTACATATTTTTTTACAAACCTACGGAGCTTTGGAAACCAAAACTGACTTTGGATTTTCTCAGTTGTTTTTGTGACACCTAGATGACCTATATCATCATGATTAGATTTGCATATCCGAAATCTTGCATTCCGGGGAACTACCAACAACAACTTGTCATCCACCTTACGGTAAAGCTTATGGTCCTTTACAACATAATTTTTTTTTATATCTTTAACTTCTTCGTCATTTTCCGGTTTTAATATTTTTGTTAATCTGGATACATCCGGATCTGTCATTTGTAACGCAAATAGCCAGTGATCTTTTTCTATATTATAAACTGTAGCATTAGAATTTTCTACCAATTCTGCAAGTTTCGTGTTGCGACTGAGCGTATCCACGTGGTTCATCTGTGAACCTGGTCTGTATTCAATATTGAAATTAAAATCACAAATTTGTAACCACCATCTGGCTATTCGCGGCACAAGATCTCGTTTCGTCAATGTAGTTCGGAGCGCGTTACAATCGGTGACTACTTTAAAATTGAGACCTAGGAGAAACACCCTAAATTTTTTTAGCGAACAAACGATGGCAAGAGTTTCTAATTCGTACGAGTGTAAATGCCGCTCTTCTGGCGAAGTTTGTCGGCTGAAATAAGCAACTGGTTTGAGGACATGTGGATTATTTTGCCACTGAAGTAGTATACCACCTATGCCTAATGCGCTCGCGTCGGTATGAAGTTCGGTCTCGAGCTTCGGATCATA